>CM059255.1:13769353-13804946 GCA_030347555.1 Lablab purpureus
ATATTTTATTCTCGATACGTGCTTTTGTTCTATGCAAAAGAACACAATTTTTTGTAATTTCGAAATTGATATTTTATTTTGGATCCCTACTTTTGTTTTACAAAAGAACTCAATTTTTAGTAATTTGGATTTTTATATTTTATTCTCGATATGTACATTGGTTTTATGCAAAAGAACTCAATTTTTTGTAATTTCGAAATTTATATTTTATTTTGATCCCCTCTTTTGTTTTACCAAGAGAACTCAATTTATAGTAATTTGGATATTTATATTTTATTTTCGATCCAGACTTTTGTTTTACAAAAAGAATTCAATTTTTAATAATTTCGAAATTGATATATTATTTTTCATTCGTAGTTTTGTTTTACAAAAAAGAAACTCAATATTTCATAATTTTGAAATTTATATTTTATTCTCGATACGTGCTTTTGTTCTATGCAAAAGAACACAATTTTTTGTAATTTCGAAATTGATATTTTATTTTGGATCCCTACTTTTGTTTTACAAAAGAACTCAATTTTTAGTAATTTGGATTTTTATATTTTATTCTCGATATGTACATTGGTTTTATGCAAAAGAACTCAATTTTTTGTAATTTCGAAATTTATATTTTATTTTGGATCCCTCTTTTGTTTTACCAAGAGAACTCAATTTATAGTAATTTGGATATTTATATTTTATTTTCGATCCAGTACTTTTGTTTTACAAAAGAATTCAATTTTTAATAATTTCGAAATTGATATATTATTTTTCATTCGTAGTTTTGTTTTACAAAAAGAAACTCAATATTTCATAATTTTGAAATTTATATTTTATTCTCGATACGTACTTTTGTTCTATGCAAAAGAACACAATTTTTTGTAATTTCGAAATTGATATTTTATTTTGGATCCCTACTTTTGTTTTACAAAAGAACTCAATTTTTAGTAATTTGGATTTTTATATTTTATTCTCGATATGTACATTGGTTTTATGCAAAAGAACTCAATTTTTTGTAATTTCGAAATTTATATTTTATTTTGGATCCCCTTTTGTTTTACCAAGAGAACTCAATTTATAGTAATTTGATATTTATATTTTATTTTCGATCCGTACTTTTGTTTTACAAAAAGAATTCAATTTTTAATAATTTCGAAATTGATATATTATTTTTCATTCGTAGTTTTGTTTTACAAAAAGAAACTCAATATTTCATAATTTTGAAATTTATATTTTATTCTCGATACGTGCTTTTGTTCTATGCAAAAGAACACAATTTTTTGTAATTTCGAAATTGATATTTTATTTTGATCCCTACTTTTGTTTTACAAAAAGAACTCAATTTTTAGTAATTTGGATTTTTATATTTTATTCTCGATATGTACATTGGTTTTATGCAAAAGAACTCAATTTTTTGTAATTTCGAAATTTATATTTTATTTTGGATCCCCTTTTGTTTTACCAAGAGAACTCAATTTATAGTAATTTGGATATTTATATTTTATTTTCGATCCGTACTTTTGTTTTACAAAAAGAATTCAATTTTTAATAATTTCGAAATTGATATATTATTTTTCATTCGTAGTTTTGTTTTACAAAAAAGAAACTCAATATTTCATAATTTTGAAATTTATATTTTATTCTCGATACGTGCTTTTGTTCTATGCAAAAGAACACAATTTTTTGTAATTTCGAAATTGATATTTTATTTTGGATCCCTACTTTTGTTTTACAAAAGAACTCAATTTTTAGTAATTTGGATTTTTATATTTTATTCTCGAGTATGTACATTGGTTTTATGCAAAAGAACTCAATTTTTTGTAATTTCGAAATTTATATTTTATTTTGGATCCCTCTTTGTTTTACCAAGAGAACTCAATTTATAGTAATTTGATATTTATATTTTATTTTCGATCCGTACTTTTGTTTTACAAAAGAATTCAATTTTTAATAATTTCGAAATTGATATATTATTTTTCATTCGTAGTTTTGTTTTACAAAAAGAAACTCAATATTTCATAATTTTGAAATTTATATTTTATTCTCGATACGTGCTTTTGTTCTATGCAAAAGAACACAATTTTTTGTAATTTCGAAATTGATATTTTATTTTGGATCCCTACTTTTGTTTTACAAAAGAACTCAATTTTTAGTAATTTGGATTTTTATATTTTATTCTCGATATGTACATTGGTTTTATGCAAAAGAACTCAATTTTTTGTAATTTCGAAATTTATATTTTATTTTGATCCCTCTTTTGTTTTACCAAGAGAACTCAATTTATAGTAATTTGGATATTTATATTTTATTTTCGATCCGTACTTTTGTTTTACAAAAAGAATTCAATTTTTAATAATTTCAAATTGATATATTATTTTTCATTCGTAGTTTTGTTTTACAAAAAGAAACTCAATATTTCATAATTTTGAAATTTATATTTTATTCTCGATACGTGCTTTTGTTCTATGCAAAAGAACACAATTTTTTGTAATTTCGAAATTGATATTTTATTTTGGATCCCTACTTTTGTTTTACAAAAAGAACTCAATTTTTAGTAATTTGGATTTTTATATTTTATTCTCGATATGTACATTGGTTTTATGCAAAAGAACTCAATTTTTGTAATTTCAAATTTATATTTTATTTTGATCCCTTTTGTTTTACCAAGAGAACTCAATTTATAGTAATTTGATATTTATATTTTATTTTCGATCCGTACTTTTGTTTTACAAAAGAATTCAATTTTTAATAATTTCGAAATTGATATATTATTTTTCATTCAGTAGTTTTGTTTTACAAAAAGAAACTCAATATTTCATAATTTTGAAATTTATATTTTATTCTCGATACGTGCTTTTGTTCTATGCAAAAGAACACAATTTTTTGTAATTTCGAAATTGATATTTTATTTTGGATCCCTACTTTTGTTTTACAAAAAGAACTCAATTTTTAGTAATTTGGATTTTTATATTTTATTCTCGATATGTACATTGGTTTTATGCAAAAGAACTCAATTTTTTGTAATTTCGAAATTTATATTTTATTTTGGATCCCTCTTTGTTTTACCAAGAGAACTCAATTTATAGTAATTTGGATATTTATATTTTATTTTCGATCCGTACTTTTGTTTTACAAAAAGAATTCAATTTTTAATAATTTCAAATTGATATATTATTTTTCATTCGTAGTTTTGTTTTACAAAAAGAAACTCAATATTTCATAATTTTGAAATTTATATTTTATTCTCGATACGTACTTTTGTTCTATGCAAAAGAACACAATTTTTTGTAATTTCGAAATTGATATTTTATTTTGGATCCCTACTTTTGTTTTACAAAAAGAACTCAATTTTTAGTAATTTGGATTTTTATATTTTATTCTCGATATGTACATTGGTTTTATGCAAAAGAACTCAATTTTTTGTAATTTCGAAATTTATATTTTATTTTGGATCCCTCTTTGTTTTACCAAGAGAACTCAATTTATAGTAATTTGGATATTTATATTTTATTTTCGATCCGTACTTTTTGTTTTACAAAAGAATTCAATTTTTAATAATTTCGAAATTGATATATTATTTTTCATTCGTAGTTTTGTTTTACAAAAAAGAAACTCAATATTTCATAATTTTGAAATTTATATTTTATTCTCGATACGTGCTTTTGTTCTATGCAAAAGAACACAATTTTTTGTAATTTCGAAATTGATATTTTATTTTGGATCCCTACTTTTGTTTTACAAAAAGAACTCAATTTTTAGTAATTTGGATTTTTATATTTTATTCTCGATATGTACATTGGTTTTATGCAAAAGAACTCAATTTTTTGTAATTTCGAAATTTATATTTTATTTTGGATCCCCTTTTGTTTTACCAAGAGAACTCAATTTATAGTAATTTGATATTTATATTTTATTTTCGATCCGTACTTTTGTTTTACAAAAAGAATTCAATTTTTAATAATTTCGAAATTGATATATTATTTTTCATTCGTAGTTTTGTTTTACAAAAAGAAACTCAATATTTCATAATTTTGAAATTTATATTTTATTCTCGATACGTGCTTTTGTTCTATGCAAAAGAACACAATTTTTTGTAATTTCGAAATTGATATTTTATTTTGGATCCCTACTTTTGTTTTACAAAAGAACTCAATTTTTAGTAATTTGGATTTTTATATTTTATTCTCGATATGTACATTGGTTTTATGCAAAAGAACTCAATTTTTTGTAATTTCAAATTTATATTTTATTTTGGATCCCCTTTTGTTTTACCAAGAGAACTCAATTTATAGTAATTTGGATATTTATATTTTATTTTCGATCCGTACTTTTGTTTTACAAAAAGAATTCAATTTTTAATAATTTCGAAATTGATATATTATTTTTCATTCGTAGTTTTGTTTTACAAAAAGAAACTCAATATTTCATAATTTTGAAATTTATATTTTATTCTCGATACGTGCTTTTGTTCTATGCAAAAGAACACAATTTTTTGTAATTTCGAAATTGATATTTTATTTTGGATCCCTACTTTTGTTTTACAAAAAGAACTCAATTTTTAGTAATTTGGATTTTTATATTTTATTCTCGATATGTACATTGGTTTTATGCAAAAGAACTCAATTTTTTGTAATTTCGAAATTTATATTTTATTTTGGATCCCCTTTTGTTTTACCAAGAGAACTCAATTTATAGTAATTTGGATATTTATATTTTATTTTCGATCCAGTACTTTTGTTTTACAAAAAGAATTCAATTTTTAATAATTTCAAATTGATATATTATTTTTCATTCGTAGTTTTGTTTTACAAAAAGAAACTCAATATTTCATAATTTTGAAATTTATATTTTATTCTCGATACGTGCTTTTGTTCTATGCAAAAGAACACAATTTTTTGTAATTTCGAAATTGATATTTTATTTTGGATCCCTACTTTTGTTTTACAAAAAGAACTCAATTTTTAGTAATTTGGATTTTTATATTTTATTCTCGATATGTACATTGGTTTTATGCAAAAGAACTCAATTTTTTGTAATTTCGAAATTTATATTTTATTTTGGATCCCCTCTTTGTTTTACCAAGAGAACTCAATTTATAGTAATTTGGATATTTATACTTTATTTTCGATCCGTACTTTTGTTTTACAAAAGAATTCAATTTTTAATAATTTCGAAATTGATATATTATTTTTCATTCGTAGTTTTGTTTTACAAAAAGAAACTCAATATTTCATAATTTTGAAATTTATATTTTATTCTCGATACGTACTTTTGTTCTATGCAAAAGAACACAATTTTTTGTAATTTCGAAATTGATATTTTATTTTGGATCCCTACTTTTGTTTTACAAAAAGAACTCAATTTTTAGTAATTTGGATTTTTATATTTTATTCTCGATATGTACATTGGTTTTATGCAAAAGAACTCAATTTATAGTAATTTGGATATTTATATTTTATTTTCGATCCGTACTTTTGTTTTACAAAAGAATTCAATTTTTAATAATTTCGAAATTGATATATTATTTTTCATTCGTAGTTTTGTTTTACAAAAAGAAACTCAATATTTCATAATTTTGAAATTTATATTTTATTCTCGATACGTACTTTTGTTCTATGCAAAAGAACACAATTTTTTGTAATTTCGAAATTGATATTTTATTTTGGATCCCTACTTTTGTTTTACAAAAAGAACTCAATTTTTAGTAATTTGGATTTTTATATTTTATTCTCGATATGTACATTGGTTTTATGCAAAAGAACTCAATTTATAGTAATTTGAATTTATATTTATTTTGATCCCTTTATTTTACCAAGAGAACTCAATTACAGTAATTGATATTTATACTTTATTTTATCCGATTTGTTTTACAAAAGAATTCAATTTTTAATAATTTCGAAATTGATATATTATTTTTCATTCGTAGTTTTGTTTTACAAAAAGAAACTCAATATTTCATAATTTTGAAATTTATATTTTATTCTCGATACGTGCTTTTGTTCTATGCAAAAGAACACAATTTTTTGTAATTTCGAAATTGATATTTTATTTTGGATCCCTACTTTTGTTTTACAAAAGAACTCAATTTTTAGTAATTTGGATTTTTATATTTTATTCTCGATATGTACATTGGTTTTATGCAAAAGAACTCAATTTTTTGTAATTTCGAAATTTATATTTTATTTTGGATCCCTCTTTGTTTTACCAAGAGAACTCAATTTATAGTAATTTGGATATTTATATTTTATTTTCGATCCGTACTTTTGTTTTACAAAAAGAATTCAATTTTTAATAATTTCGAAATTGATATATTATTTTTCATTCGTAGTTTTGTTTTACAAAAAGAAACTCAATATTTCATAATTTTGAAATTTATATTTTATTCTCGATACGTGCTTTTGTTCTATGCAAAAGAACACAATTTTTTGTAATTTCGAAATTGATATTTTATTTTGGATCCCTACTTTTGTTTTACAAAAAGAACTCAATTTTTAGTAATTTGGATTTTTATATTTTATTCTCGATATGTACATTGGTTTTATGCAAAAGAACTCAATTTTTTGTAATTTCGAAATTTATATTTTATTTTGGATCCCTCTTTTGTTTTACCAAGAGAACTCAATTTATAGTAATTTGGATATTTATACTTTATTTTCGATCCGTACTTTTGTTTTACAAAAAGAATTCAATTTTTAATAATTTCGAAATTGATATATTATTTTTCATTCGTAGTTTTGTTTTACAAAAAGAAACTCAATATTTCATAATTTTGAAATTTATATTTTATTCTCGATACGTGCTTTTGTTCTATGCAAAAGAACACAATTTTTTGTAATTTCGAAATTGATATTTTATTTTGGATCCCTACTTTTGTTTTACAAAAGAACTCAATTTTTAGTAATTTGGATTTTTATATTTTATTCTCGATATGTACATTGGTTTTATGCAAAAGAACTCAATTTATAGTAATTTGGATATTTATATTTTATTTTCGATCCGTACTTTTGTTTTACAAAAAGAATTCAATTTTTAATAATTTCAAATTGATATATTATTTTTCATTCGTAGTTTTGTTTTACAAAAAGAAACTCAATATTTCATAATTTTGAAATTTATATTTTATTCTCGATACGTGCTTTTGTTCTATGCAAAAGAACACAATTTTTTGTAATTTCGAAATTGATATTTTATTTTGGATCCCTACTTTTGTTTTACAAAAAGAACTCAATTTTTAGTAATTTGGATTTTTATATTTTATTCTCGATATGTACATTGGTTTTATGCAAAAGAACTCAATTTTTTGTAATTTCGAAATTTATATTTTATTTTGATCCCTCTTTGTTTTACCAAGAGAACTCAATTTATAGTAATTTGGATATTTATATTTTATTTTCGATCCGTACTTTTGTTTTACAAAAGAATTCAATTTTTAATAATTTCGAAATTGATATATTATTTTTCATTCGTAGTTTTGTTTTACAAAAAAGAAACTCAATATTTCATAATTTTGAAATTTATATTTTATTCTCGATACGTGCTTTTGTTCTATGCAAAAGAACACAATTTTTTGTAATTTCGAAATTGATATTTTATTTTGGATCCCTACTTTTGTTTTACAAAAAGAACTCAATTTTTAGTAATTTGGATTTTTATATTTTATTCTCGATATGTACATTGGTTTTATGCAAAAGAACTCAATTTTTTGTAATTTCGAAATTTATATTTTATTTTGGATCCCTCTTTTGTTTTACCAAGAGAACTCAATTTATAGTAATTTTGGTTATTTATTTTTTTTTTTCGATCCGTACTTTTGTTTTACAAAAAGAATTCAATTTTTAATAATTTCGAAATTGATATATTATTTTTCATTCGTAGTTTTGTTTTACAAAAAAGAAACTCAATATTTCATAATTTTGAAATTTATATTTTATTCTCGATACGTACTTTTGTTCTATGCAAAAGAACACAATTTTTTGTAATTTCGAAATTGATATTTTATTTTGGATCCCTACTTTTGTTTTACTCAAGAGAACTCAATTTATAGTAATTTTGGATATTTATATTTTATTTTCGATCCGTACTTTTGTTTTACAAAAAGAATTCAATTTTTAATAATTTCGAAATTGATATATTATTTTTCATTCGTAGTTTTGTTTTACAAAAAAGAAACTCAATATTTCATAATTTTGAAATTTATATTTTATTCTCGATACGTACTTTTGTTCTATGCAAAAGAACACAATTTTTTGTAATTTCGAAATTGATATTTTATTTTGGATCCCTACTTTTGTTTTACAAAAAGAACTCAATTTTTAGTAATTTGGATTTTTATATTTTATTCTCGATATGTACATTGGTTTTATGCAAAAGAACTCAATTTATAGTAATTTGGATATTTATATTTTATTTTCGATCCGTACTTTTGTTTTACAAAAAGAATTCAATTTTTAATAATTTCGAAATTGATATATTATTTTTCATTCGTAGTTTTGTTTTACAAAAAGAAACTCAATATTTCATAATTTTGAAATTTATATTTTATTCTCGATACGTGCTTTTGTTCTATGCAAAAGAACACAATTTTTTGTAATTTCGAAATTGATATTTTATTTTGGATCCCTACTTTTGTTTTACAAAAAGAACTCAATTTTTAGTAATTTGGATTTTTATATTTTATTCTCGATATGTACATTGGTTTTATGCAAAAGAACTCAATTTTTTGTAATTTCGAAATTTATATTTTATTTTGATCCCCTTTGTTTTACCAAGAGAACTCAATTTATAGTAATTTGGATATTTATATTTTATTTTCGATCCGTACTTTTGTTTTACAAAAAGAATTCAATTTTTAATAATTTCGAAATTGATATATTATTTTTCATTCAGTAGTTTTGTTTTACAAAAAGAAACTCAATATTTCATAATTTTGAAATTTATATTTTATTCTCGATACGTGCTTTTGTTCTATGCAAAAGAACACAATTTTTTGTAATTTCGAAATTGATATTTTATTTTGGATCCCTACTTTTGTTTTACAAAAAGAACTCAATTTTTAGTAATTTGGATTTTTATATTTTATTCTCGATATGTACATTGGTTTTATGCAAAAGAACTCAATTTTTTGTAATTTCGAAATTTATATTTTATTTTGGATCCTCTCTTTGTTTTACCAAGAGAACTCAATTTATAGTAATTTGATATTTATATTTTATTTTCGATCCAGTACTTTTGTTTTACAAAAAGAATTCAATTTTTAATAATTTCGAAATTGATATATTATTTTTCATTCGTAGTTTTGTTTTACAAAAAGAAACTCAATATTTCATAATTTTGAAATTTATATTTTATTCTCGATACGTACTTTTGTTCTATGCAAAAGAACACAATTTTTTGTAATTTCGAAATTGATATTTTATTTTGGATCCCTACTTTTGTTTTACAAAAAGAACTCAATTTTTAGTAATTTGGATTTTTATATTTTATTCTCGATATGTACATTGGTTTTATGCAAAAGAACTCAATTTATAGTAATTTGGATATTTATATTTTATTTTCGATCCGTACTTTTGTTTTACAAAAAGAATTCAATTTTTAATAATTTCGAAATTGATATATTATTTTTCATTCAGTAGTTTTGTTTTACAAAAAGAAACTCAATATTTCATAATTTTGAAATTTATATTTTATTCTCGATACGTACTTTTGTTCTATGCAAAAGAACACAATTTTTTGTAATTTCGAAATTGATATTTTATTTTGGATCCCTACTTTTGTTTTACAAAAAGAACTCAATTTTTAGTAATTTGGATTTTTATATTTTATTCTCGATATGTACATTGGTTTTATGCAAAAGAACTCAATTTATAGTAATTTGGATATTTATATTTTATTTTCGATCCGTACTTTTGTTTTACAAAAAGAATTCAATTTTTAATAATTTCGAAATTGATATATTATTTTTCATTCGTAGTTTTGTTTTACAAAAAGAAACTCAATATTTCATAATTTTGAAATTTATATTTTATTCTCGATACGTGCTTTTGTTCTATGCAAAAGAACACAATTTTTTGTAATTTCGAAATTGATATTTTATTTTGGATCCCTACTTTTGTTTTACAAAAAGAACTCAATTTTTAGTAATTTGGATTTTTATATTTTATTCTCGATATGTACATTGGTTTTATGCAAAAGAACTCAATTTTTTGTAATTTCGAAATTTATATTTTATTTTGGATCCCTCTTTGTTTTACCAAGAGAACTCAATTTATAGTAATTTGATATTTATATTTTATTTTCGATCCGTATTTTTGTTTTACAAAAAGAATTCAATTTTTAATAATTTCGAAATTGATATATTATTTTTCATTCGTAGTTTTGTTTTACAAAAAGAAACTCAATATTTCATAATTTTGAAATTTATATTTTATTCTCGATACGTACTTTTGTTCTATGCAAAAGAACACAATTTTTTGTAATTTCGAAATTGATATTTTATTTTGGATCCCTACTTTTGTTTTACAAAAAGAACTCAATTTTTAGTAATTTGGATTTTTATATTTTATTCTCGATATGTACATTGGTTTTATGCAAAAGAACTCAATTTTTTGTAATTTCGAAATTTATATTTTATTTTGGATCCTCTCTTTGTTTTACCAAGAGAACTCAATTTATAGTAATTTGGATATTTATATTTTATTTTCGATCCGTACTTTTGTTTTACAAAAAGAATTCAATTTTTAATAATTTCGAAATTGATATATTATTTTTCATTCGTAGTTTTGTTTTACAAAAAGAAACTCAATATTTCATAATTTTGAAATTTATATTTTATTCTCGATACGTGCTTTTGTTCTATGCAAAAGAACACAATTTTTTGTAATTTCGAAATTGATATTTTATTTTGGATCCCTACTTTTGTTTTACAAAAAGAACTCAATTTTTAGTAATTTGGATTTTTATATTTTATTCTCGATATGTACATTGGTTTTATGCAAAAGAACTCAATTTATAGTAATTTGGATATTTATATTTTATTTTCGATCCGTACTTTTGTTTTACAAAAAGAATTCAATTTTTAATAATTTCTGAAATTGATATATTATTTTTCATTCGTAGTTTTGTTTTACAAAAAGAAACTCAATATTTCATAATTTTGAAATTTATATTTTATTCTCGATACGTGCTTTTGTTCTATGCAAAAGAACACAATTTTTTGTAATTTCGAAATTGATATTTTATTTTGGATCCCTACTTTTGTTTTACAAAAAGAACTCAATTTTTAGTAATTTGGATTTTTATATTTTATTCTCGATATGTACATTGGTTTTATGCAAAAGAACTCAATTTATAGTAATTTGATATTTATATTTTATTTTCGATCCGTACTTTTGTTTTACAAAAAGAATTCAATTTTTAATAATTTCGAAATTGATATATTATTTTTCATTCGTAGTTTTGTTTTACAAAAAGAAACTCAATATTTCATAATTTTGAAATTTATATTTTATTCTCGATACGTGCTTTTGTTCTATGCAAAAGAACACAATTTTTTGTAATTTCGAAATTGATATTTTATTTTGGATCCCTACTTTTGTTTTACAAAAAGAACTCAATTTTTAGTAATTTGGATTTTTATATTTTATTCTCGATATGTACATTGGTTTTATGCAAAAGAACTCAATTTTTTGTAATTTCGAAATTTATATTTTATTTTGATCCCCTTTTGTTTTACCAAGAGAACTCAATTTATAGTAATTTGGATATTTATATTTTATTTTCGATCCAGTATTTTTGTTTTACAAAAGAATTCAATTTTTAATAATTTCGAAATTGATATATTATTTTTCATTCGTAGTTTTGTTTTACAAAAAAGAAACTCAATATTTCATAATTTTGAAATTTATATTTTATTCTCGATACGTGCTTTTGTTCTATGCAAAAGAACACAATTTTTTGTAATTTCGAAATTGATATTTTATTTTGGATCCCTACTTTTGTTTTACAAAAGAACTCAATTTTTAGTAATTTGGATTTTTATATTTTATTCTCGATATGTACATTGGTTTTATGCAAAAGAACTCAATTTTTTGTAATTTCGAAATTTATATTTTATTTTGGATCCTCTCTTTGTTTTACCAAGAGAACTCAATTTATAGTAATTTGATATTTATATTTTATTTTCGATCCGTACTTTTTGTTTTACAAAAAGAATTCAATTTTTAATAATTTCGAAATTGATATATTATTTTTCATTCGTAGTTTTGTTTTACAAAAAGAAACTCAATATTTCATAATTTTGAAATTTATATTTTATTCTCGATACGTGCTTTTGTTCTATGCAAAAGAACACAATTTTTTGTAATTTCGAAATTGATATTTTATTTTGATCCCTACTTTTGTTTTACAAAAGAACTCAATTTTTAGTAATTTGGATTTTTATATTTTATTCTCGATATGTACATTGGTTTTATGCAAAAGAACTCAATTTTTTGTAATTTCGAAATTTATATTTTATTTTGATCCTCTTTGTTTTACCAAGAGAACTCAATTTATAGTAATTTGGATATTTATATTTTATTTTCGATCCGTATCTTTTGTTTTACAAAAAGAATTCAATTTTTAATAATTTCGAAATTGATATATTATTTTTCATTCGTAGTTTTGTTTTACAAAAAGAAACTCAATATTTCATAATTTTGAAATTTATATTTTATTCTCGATACGTACTTTTGTTCTATGCAAAAGAACACAATTTTTTGTAATTTCGAAATTGATATTTTATTTTGATCCCTACTTTTGTTTTACAAAAGAACTCAATTTTTAGTAATTTGGATTTTTATATTTTATTCTCGATATGTACATTGGTTTTATGCAAAAGAACTCAATTTTTTGTAATTTCGAAATTTATATTTTATTTTGGATCCCCTCTTTGTTTTACCAAGAGAACTCAATTTATAGTAATTTGGATATTTATATTTTATTTTCGATCCGTACTTTTGTTTTACAAAAGAATTCAATTTTTAATAATTTCAAATTGATATATTATTTTTCATTCGTAGTTTTGTTTTACAAAAAGAAACTCAATATTTCATAATTTTGAAATTTATATTTTATTCTCGATACGTGCTTTTGTTCTATGCAAAAGAACACAATTTTTTGTAATTTCGAAATTGATATTTTATTTTGGATCCCTACTTTTGTTTTACAAAAAGAACTCAATTTTTAGTAATTTGGATTTTTATATTTTATTCTCGATATGTACATTGGTTTTATGCAAAAGAACTCAATTTTTGTAATTTAAATTTATATTTTATTTTGATCCCCTTTGTTTTACCAAGAGAACTCAATTTATAGTAATTTGATATTTATATTTTATTTTCGATCCGTATTTTTGTTTTACAAAAGAATTCAATTTTTAATAATTTCGAAATTGATATATTATTTTTCATTCGTAGTTTTGTTTTACAAAAAAGAAACTCAATATTTCATAATTTTGAAATTTATATTTTATTCTCGATACGTACTTTTGTTCTATGCAAAAGAACACAATTTTTTGTAATTTCAAATTGATATTTTATTTTGATCCCTACTTTTGTTTTACAAAAAGAACTCAATTTTTAGTAATTTGGATTTTTATATTTTATTCTCGATATGTACATTGGTTTTATGCAAAAGAACTCAATTTTTTGTAATTTCGAAATTTATATTTTATTTTGGATCCTCTCTTTGTTTTACCAAGAGAACTCAATTTATAGTAATTTGGATATTTATACTTTATTTTCGATCCGTACTTTTGTTTTACAAAAGAATTCAATTTTTAATAATTTCGAAATTGATATATTATTTTTCATTCGTAGTTTTGTTTTACAAAAAAGAAACTCAATATTTCATAATTTTGAAATTTATATTTTATTCTCGATACGTGCTTTTGTTCTATGCAAAAGAACACAATTTTTTGTAATTTCGAAATTGATATTTTATTTTGGATCCCTACTTTTGTTTTACAAAAAGAACTCAATTTTTAGTAATTTGGATTTTTATATTTTATTCTCGATATGTACATTGGTTTTATGCAAAAGAACTCAATTTTTGTAATTTGAAATTTATATTTTATTTTGATCCCTTTGTTTTACCAAGAGAACTCAATTTATAGTAATTTGATATTTATATTTTATTTTCGATCCGTACTTTTGTTTTACAAAAAGAATTCAATTTTTAATAATTTCGAAATTGATATATTATTTTTCATTCGTAGTTTTGTTTTACAAAAAGAAACTCAATATTTCATAATTTTGAAATTTATATTTTATTCTCGATACGTGCTTTTGTTCTATGCAAAAGAACACAATTTTTTGTAATTTCGAAATTGATATTTTATTTTGGATCCCTACTTTTGTTTTACAAAAAGAACTCAATTTTTAGTAATTTGGATTTTTATATTTTATTCTCGATATGTACATTGGTTTTATGCAAAAGAACTCAATTTTTTGTAATTTCGAAATTTATATTTTATTTTGATCCCCTTTTGTTTTACCAAGAGAACTCAATTTATAGTAATTTGATATTTATATTTTATTTTCGATCCGTATTCTTTGTTTTACAAAAAGAATTCAATTTTTAATAATTTTGAAATTGATATATTATTTTTCATTCGTAGTTTTGTTTTACAAAAAGAAACTCAATATTTCATAATTTTGAAATTTATATTTTATTCTCGATACGTGCTTTTGTTCTATGCAAAAGAACACAATTTTTTGTAATTTCGAAATTGATATTTTATTTTGGATCCCTACTTTTGTTTTACAAAAGAACTCAATTTTTAGTAATTTGGATTTTTATATTTTATTCTCGATATGTACATTGGTTTTATGCAAAAGAACTCAATTTTTTGTAATTTCGAAATTTATATTTTATTTTGGATCCCCTCTTTGTTTTACCAAGAGAACTCAATTTATAGTAATTTGATATTTATATTTTATTTTCGATCCGTACTTTTTGTTTTACAAAAAGAATTCAATTTTTAATAATTTCGAAATTGATATATTATTTTTCATTCGTAGTTTTGTTTTACAAAAAGAAACTCAATATTTCATAATTTTGAAATTTATATTTTATTCTCGATACGTACTTTTGTTCTATGCAAAAGAACACAATTTTTTGTAATTTCGAAATTGATATTTTATTTTGGATCCCTACTTTTGTTTTACAAAAAGAACTCAATTTTTAGTAATTTGGATTTTTATATTTTATTCTCGATATGTACATTGGTTTTATGCAAAAGAACTCAATTTATAGTAATTTGGATATTTATATTTTATTTTCGATCCGTACTTTTGTTTTACAAAAAGAATTCAATTTTTAATAATTTCGAAATTGATATATTATTTTTCATTCGTAGTTTTGTTTTACAAAAAGAAACTCAATATTTCATAATTTTGAAATTTATATTTTATTCTCGATACGTACTTTTGTTCTATGCAAAAGAACACAATTTTTTGTAATTTCGAAATTGATATTTTATTTTGGATCCCTACTTTTGTTTTACAAAAAGAACTCAATTTTTAGTAATTTGGATTTTTATATTTTATTCTCGATATGTACATTGGTTTTATGCAAAAGAACTCAATTTTTTGTAATTTCGAAATTTATATTTTATTTTGGATCCCTCTTTGTTTTACCAAGAGAACTCAATTTATAGTAATTTGATATTTATATTTTATTTTCGATCCGTACTTTTGTTTTACAAAAAGAATTCAATTTTTAATAATTTCGAAATTGATATATTATTTTTCATTCAGTAGTTTTGTTTTACAAAAAGAAACTCAATATTTCATAATTTTGAAATTTATATTTTATTCTCGATACGTACTTTTGTTCTATGCAAAAGAACACAATTTTTTGTAATTTCGAATTGATATTTTATTTTGATCCCTACTTTTGTTTTACAAAAAGAACTCAATTTTTAGTAATTTGGATTTTTATATTTTATTCTCGATATGTACATTGGTTTTATGCAAAAGAACTCAATTTTTTGTAATTTCGAAATTTATATTTTATTTTGGATCCCCTCTTTGTTTTACCAAGAGAACTCAATTTATAGTAATTTGGATATTTATACTTTATTTTCGATCCGTACTTTTGTTTTACAAAAAGAATTCAATTTTTAATAATTTCGAAATTGATATATTATTTTTCATTCGTAGTTTTGTTTTACAAAAAAGAAACTCAATATTTCATAATTTTGAAATTTATATTTTATTCTCGATACGTACTTTTGTTCTATGCAAAAGAACACAATTTTTTGTAATTTCGAAATTGATATTTTATTTTGGATCCCTACTTTTGTTTTACAAAAAGAACTCAATTTTTAGTAATTTGGATTTTTATATTTTATTCTCGATATGTACATTGGTTTTATGCAAAAGAACTCAATTTATAGTAATTTGGATATTTATATTTTATTTTCGATCCGTACTTTTGTTTTACAAAAAGAATTCAATTTTTAATAATTTCGAAATTGATATATTATTTTTCATTCGTAGTTTTGTTTTACAAAAAAGAAACTCAATATTTCATAATTTTGAAATTTATATTTTATTCTCGATACGTACTTTTGTTCTATGCAAAAGAACTCAATTTTTTGTAATTTCGAAATTGATATTTTATTTTGGATCCCTACTTTTGTTTTACAAAAAGAACTCAATTTTTAGTAATTTGGATTTTTATATTTTATTCTCGATATGTACATTGGTTTTATGCAAAAGAACTCAATTTTTTGTAATTTCGAAATTTATATTTTATTTTGGATCCCCTCTTTGTTTTACCAAGAGAACTCAATTTATAGTAATTTGATATTTATATTTTATTTTCGATCCGTACTTTTGTTTTACAAAAAGAATTCAATTTTTAATAATTTCGAAATTGATATATTATTTTTCATTCGTAGTTTTGTTTTACAAAAAGAAACTCAATATTTCATAATTTTGAAATTTATATTTTATTCTCGATACGTACTTTTGTTCTATGCAAAAGAACACAATTTTTTGTAATTTCGAAATTGATATTTTATTTTGGATCCCTACTTTTGTTTTACAAAAAGAACTCAATTTTTAGTAATTTGGATTTTTATATTTTATTCTCGATATGTACATTGGTTTTATGCAAAAGAACTCAATTTATAGTAATTTGGATATTTATATTTTATTTTCGATCCGTACTTTTGTTTTACAAAAAGAATTCAATTTTTAATAATTTCGAAATTGATATATTATTTTTCATTCGTAGTTTTGTTTTACAAAAAGAAACTCAATATTTCATAATTTTGAAATTTATATTTTATTCTCGATACGTACTTTTGTTCTATGCAAAAGAACACAATTTTTTGTAATTTCGAAATTGATATTTTATTTTGGATCCCTACTTTTGTTTTACAAAAAGAACTCAATTTTTAGTAATTTGGATTTTTATATTTTATTCTCGATATGTACATTGGTTTTATGCAAAAGAACTCAATTTATAGTAATTTGGATATTTATATTTTATTTTCGATCCGTACTTTTGTTTTACAAAAAGAATTCAATTTTTAATAATTTCGAAATTGATATATTATTTTTCATTCGTAGTTTTGTTTTACAAAAAGAAACTCAATATTTCATAATTTTGAAATTTATATTTTATTCTCGATACGTGCTTTTGTTCTATGCAAAAGAACACAATTTTTTGTAATTTCGAAATTGATATTTTATTTTGGATCCCTACTTTTGTTTTACAAAAAGAACTCAATTTTTAGTAATTTGGATTTTTATATTTTATTCTCGATATGTACATTGGTTTTATGCAAAAGAACTCAATTTTTTGTAATTTCGAAATTTATATTTTATTTTGGATCCCTCTTTTGTTTTACCAAGAGAACTCAATTTATAGTAATTTGATATTTATATTTTATTTTCGATCCAGTACTTTTGTTTTACAAAAGAATTCAATTTTTAATAATTTCGAAATTGATATATTATTTTTCATTCGTAGTTTTGTTTTACAAAAAAGAAACTCAATATTTCATAATTTTGAAATTTATATTTTATTCTCGATACGTACTTTTGTTCTATGCAAAAGAACACAATTTTTTGTAATTTCGAAATTGATATTTTATTTTGGATCCCTACTTTTGTTTTACAAAAAGAACTCAATTTTTAGTAATTTGGATTTTTATATTTTATTCTCGATATGTACATTGGTTTTATGCAAAAGAACTCAATTTATAGTAATTTGGATATTTATATTTTATTTTCGATCCGTACTTTTGTTTTACAAAAAGAATTCAATTTTTAATAATTTCGAAATTGATATATTATTTTTCATTCGTAGTTTTGTTTTACAAAAAGAAACTCAATATTTCATAATTTTGAAATTTATATTTTATTTTCGATACGTACTTTTGTTCTATGCAAAAGAACACAATTTTTTGTAATTTCGAAATTGATATTTTATTTTGGATCCCTACTTTTGTTTTACAAAAAGAACTCAATTTTTAGTAATTTGGATTTTTATATTTTATTCTCGATATGTACATTGATTTTATGCAAAAGAACTCAATTTTTTGTAATTTCGAAATTTATATTTTATTTTGGATCCCCTCTTTGTTTTACCAAGAGAACTCAATTTATAGTAATTTGGATATTTATATTTTATTTTCGATCCGTACTTTTGTTTTACAAAAAGAATTCAATTTTTAATAATTTCGAAATTGATATATTATTTTTCATTCGTAGTTTTGTTTTACAAAAAGAAACTCAATATTTCATAATTTTGAAATTTATATTTTATTCTCGATACGTACTTTTGTTCTATGCAAAAGAACACAATTTTTTGTAATTTCGAAATTGATATTTTATTTTGGATCCCTACTTTTGTTTTACAAAAAGAACTCAATTTTTAGTAATTTGGATTTTTATATTTTATTCTCGATATGTACATTGGTTTTATGCAAAAGAACTCAATTTATAGTAATTTGGATATTTATATTTTATTTTCGATCCGTACTTTTGTTTTACAAAAAGAATTCAATTTTTAATAATTTCGAAATTGATATATTATTTTTCATTCGTAGTTTTGTTTTACAAAAAGAAACTCAATATTTCATAATTTTGAAATTTATATTTTATTCTCGATACGTACTTTTGTTCTATGCAAAAGAACACAATTTTTTGTAATTTCGAAATTGATATTTTATTTTGGATCCCTACTTTTGTTTTACAAAAAGAACTCAATTTTTAGTAATTTGGATTTTTATATTTTATTCTCGATATGTACATTGGTTTTATGCAAAAGAACTCAATTTTTTGTAATTTCGAAATTTATATTTTATTTTGGATCCCCTTTTGTTTTACCAAGAGAACTCAATTTATAGTAATTTGGATATTTATATTTTATTTTCGATCCGTACTTTTGTTTTACAAAAGAATTCAATTTTTAATAATTTCGAAATTGATATATTATTTTTCATTCGTAGTTTTGTTTTACAAAAAGAAACTCAATATTTCATAATTTTGAAATTTATATTTTATTCTCGATACGTACTTTTGTTCTATGCAAAAGAACACAATTTTTTGTAATTTCGAAATTGATATTTTATTTTGGATCCCTACTTTTGTTTTACAAAAAGAACTCAATTTTTAGTAATTTGGATTTTTATATTTTATTCTCGATATGTACATTGGTTTTATGCAAAAGAACTCAATTTATAGTAATTTGGATATTTATATTTTATTTTCGATCCGTACTTTTGTTTTACAAAAGAATTCAATTTTTAATAATTTCGAAATTGATATATTATTTTTCATTCGTAGTTTTGTTTTACAAAAAGAAACTCAATATTTCATAATTTTGAAATTTATATTTTATTCTCGATACGTGCTTTTGTTCTATGCAAAAGAACACAATTTTTTGTAATTTCGAAATTGATATTTTATTTTGGATCCCTACTTTTGTTTTACAAAAGAACTCAATTTTTAGTAATTTGGATTTTTATATTTTATTCTCGATATGTACATTGGTTTTATGCAAAAGAACTCAATTTTTTGTAATTTCGAAATTTATATTTTATTTTGGATCCTCTTTTGTTTTACCAAGAGAACTCAATTTATAGTAATTTGGATATTTATATTTTATTTTCGATCCAGTACTTTTGTTTTACAAAAAGAATTCAATTTTTAATAATTTCGAAATTGATATATTATTTTTCATTCGTAGTTTTGTTTTACAAAAAAGAAACTCAATATTTCATAATTTTGAAATTTATATTTTATTCTCGATACGTACTTTTGTTCTATGCAAAAGAACACAATTTTTTGTAATTTCGAAATTGATATTTTATTTTGGATCCCTACTTTTGTTTTACAAAAGAACTCAATTTTTAGTAATTTGGATTTTTATATTTTATTCTCGATATGTACATTGGTTTTATGCAAAAGAACTCAATTTATAGTAATTTGGATATTTATATTTTATTTTCGATCCGTACTTTTGTTTTACAAAAGAATTCAATTTTTAATAATTTCGAAATTGATATATTATTTTTCATTCGTAGTTTTGTTTTACAAAAAGAAACTCAATATTTCATAATTTTGAAATTTATATTTTATTTTCGATACGTACTTTTGTTCTATGCAAAAGAACACAATTTTTTGTAATTTCGAAATTGATATTTTATTTTGGATCCCTACTTTTGTTTTACAAAAAGAACTCAATTTTTAGTAATTTGGATTTTTATATTTTATTCTCGATATGTACATTGATTTTATGCAAAAGAACTCAATTTTTTGTAATTTCGAAATTTATATTTTATTTTGGATCCCTCTTTTGTTTTACCAAGAGAACTCAATTTATAGTAATTTGATATTTATATTTTATTTTCGATCCAGTACTTTTGTTTTACAAAAGAATTCAATTTTTAATAATTTCGAAATTGATATATTATTTTTCATTCGTAGTTTTGTTTTACAAAAAGAAACTCAATATTTCATAATTTTGAAATTTATATTTTATTCTCGATACGTACTTTTGTTCTATGCAAAAGAACACAATTTTTTGTAATTTCGAAATTTATATTTTGTTTTACAAAAAGAACTCAATTTTTAGTAATTTGGATTTTTATATTTTATTCTCGATATCTACATTGGTTTTATGCAAAAGAACTCAATTTTTGTAATTTCGAAATTTATATTTTATTTTGGATCCCCTCTTTGTTTTACCAAGAGAACTCAATTTATAGTAATTTGATATTTATACTTTATTTTCGATCCGTACTTTTGTTTTACAAAAAGAATTCAATTTTTAATAATTTCGAAATTGATATATTATTTTTCATTCGTAGTTTTGTTTTACAAAAAGAAACTCAATATTTCATAATTTTGAAATTTATATTTTATTCTCGATACGTGCTTTTGTTCTATGCAAAAGAACACAATTTTTTGTAATTTCGAAATTGATATTTTATTTTGGATCCCTACTTTTGTTTTACAAAAAGAACTCAATTTTTAGTAATTTGGATTTTTATATTTTATTCTCGATATGTACATTGGTTTTATGCAAAAGAACTCAATTTATAGTAATTTGGATATTTATATTTTATTTTCGATCCGTACTTTTGTTTTACAAAAAGAATTCAATTTTTAATAATTTCGAAATTGATATATTATTTTTCATTCGTAGTTTTGTTTTACAAAAAGAAACTCAATATTTCATAATTTTGAAATTTATATTTTATTCTCGATACGTACTTTTGTTCTATGCAAAAGAACACAATTTTTTGTAATTTCGAAATTGATATTTTATTTTGGATCCCTACTTTTGTTTTACAAAAAGAACTCAATTTTTAGTAATTTGGATTTTTATATTTTATTCTCGATATGTACATTGATTTTATGCAAAAGAACTCAATTTTTTGTAATTTCGAAATTTATATTTTATTTTGGATCCCTCTTTTGTTTTACCAAGAGAACTCAATTTATAGTAATTTGGATATTTATATTTTATTTTCGATCCAGTACTTTTGTTTTACAAAAAGAATTCAATTTTTAATAATTTCGAAATTGATATATTATTTTTCATTCGTAGTTTTGTTTTACAAAAAGAAACTCAATATTTCATAATTTTGAAATTTATATTTTATTCTCGATACGTACTTTTGTTCTATGCAAAAGAACACAATTTTTTGTAATTTCGAAATTGATATTTTATTTTGGATCCCTACTTTTGTTTTACAAAAAGAACTCAATTTTTAGTAATTTGGATTTTTATATTTTATTCTCGATATGTACTTTGGTTTTATGCAAAAGAACTCAATTTATAGTAATTTTGATATTTATATTTTATTTTCGATCCGTACTTTTGTTTTACAAAAAGAATTCAATTTTTAATAATTTCGAAATTGATATATTATTTTTCATTCGTAGTTTTGTTTTACAAAAAAGAAACTCAATATTTCATAATTTTGAAATTTATATTTTATTTTCGATACGTACTTTTGTTCTATGCAAAAGAACACAATTTTTTGTAATTTCGAAATTGATATTTTATTTTGGATCCCTACTTTTGTTTTACAAAAAGAACTCAATTTTTAGTAATTTGGATTTTTATATTTTATTCTCGATATGTACATTGATTTTATGCAAAAGAACTCAATTTTTTGTAATTTCGAAATTTATATTTTATTTTGGATCCCCTCTTTTGTTTTACCAAGAGAACTCAATTTATAGTAATTTGATATTTATATTTTATTTTCGATCCGTACTTTTGTTTTACAAAAGAATTCAATTTTTAATAATTTCGAAATTGATATATTATTTTTCATTCGTAGTTTTGTTTTACAAAAAGAAACTCAATATTTCATAATTTTGAAATTTATATTTTATTCTCGATACGTACTTTTGTTCTATGCAAAAGAACACAATTTTTTGTAATTTCGAAATTTATATTTTGTTTTACAAAAAGAACTCAATTTTTAGTAATTTGGATTTTTATATTTTATTCTCGATATCTACATTGGTTTTATGCAAAAGAACTCAATTTTTTGTAATTTCGAAATTTATATTTTATTTTGGATCCCCTCTTTTGTTTTACCAAGAGAACTCAATTTATAGTAATTTGGATATTTATACTTTATTTTCGATCCGTACTTTTGTTTTACAAAAAGAATTCAATTTTTAATAATTTCGAAATTGATATATTATTTTTCATTCGTAGTTTTGTTTTACAAAAAAGAAACTCAATATTTCATAATTTTGAAATTTATATTTTATTCTCGATACGTACTTTTGTTCTATGCAAAAGAACACAATTTTTTGTAATTTCGAAATTGATATTTTATTTTGGATCCCTACTTTTGTTTTACAAAAAGAACTCAATTTTTAGTAATTTGGATTTTTATATTTTATTCTCGATATGTACATTGGTTTTATGCAAAAGAACTCAATTTATAGTAATTTGGATATTTATATTTTATTTTCGATCCAGTACTTTTGTTTTACAAAAGAATTCAATTTTTAATAATTTCGAAATTGATATATTATTTTTCATTCGTAGTTTTGTTTTACAAAAAAGAAACTCAATATTTCATAATTTTGAAATTTATATTTTATTTTCGATACGTACTTTTGTTCTATGCAAAAGAACACAATTTTTTGTAATTTCGAAATTGATATTTTATTTTGGATCCCTACTTTTGTTTTACAAAAAGAACTCAATTTTTAGTAATTTGGATTTTTATATTTTATTCTCGATATGTACATTGGTTTTATGCAAAAGAACTCAATTTTTTGTAATTTCGAAATTTATATTTTATTTTGGATCCTCTTTTGTTTTACCAAGAGAACTCAATTTATAGTAATTTGGATATTTATATTTTATTTTCGATCCAGTACTTTTGTTTTACAAAAGAATTCAATTTTTAATAATTTCGAAATTGATATATTATTTTTCATTCGTAGTTTTGTTTTACAAAAAGAAACTCAATATTTCATAATTTTGAAATTTATATTTTATTCTCGATACGTACTTTTGTTCTATGCAAAAGAACACAATTTTTTGTAATTTCAAATTGATATTTTATTTTGATCCCTACTTTTGTTTTACAAAAGAACTCAATTTTTAGTAATTTGGATTTTTATATTTTATTCTCGATATGTACATTGGTTTTATGCAAAAGAACTCAATTTTTTGTAATTTCGAAATTTATATTTTATTTTGGATCCCCTTTTGTTTTACCAAGAGAACTCAATTTATAGTAATTTGGATATTTATACTTTATTTTCGATCCGTACTTTTGTTTTACAAAAAGAATTCAATTTTTAATAATTTCGAAATTGATATATTATTTTTCATTCGTAGTTTTGTTTTACAAAAAGAAACTCAATATTTCATAATTTTGAAATTTATATTTTATTCTCGATACGTACTTTTGTTCTATGCAAAAGAACACAATTTTTTGTAATTTCGAAATTGATATTTTATTTTGGATCCCTACTTTTGTTTTACAAAAAGAACTCAATTTTTAGTAATTTGGATTTTTATATTTTATTCTCGATATGTACATTGGTTTTATGCAAAAGAACTCAATTTATAATAATTTGGATATTTATATTTTATTTTCGATCCGTACTTTTGTTTTACAAAAAGAATTCAATTTTTAATAATTTCGAAATTGATATATTATTTTTCATTCGTAGTTTTGTTTTACAAAAAGAAACTCAATATTTCATAATTTTGAAATTTATATTTTATTCTCGATACGTACTTTTGTTCAATGCAAAAGAACACAATTTTTTGTAATTTCGAAATTGATATTTTATTTTGGATCCCTACTTTTGTTTTACAAAAAGAACTCAATTTTTAGTAATTTGGATTTTTATATTTTATTCTCGATATGTACATTGGTTTTATGCAAAAGAACTCAATTTTTTGTAATTTCGAAATTTATATTTTATTTTGGATCCCCTCCTTTGTTTTACCAAGAGAACTCAATTTATAGTAATTTGGATATTTATACTTTATTTTCGATCCGTACTTTTGTTTTACAAAAAGAATTCAATTTTTAATAATTTCGAAATTGATATATTATTTTTCATTCGTAGTTTTGTTTTACAAAAAAGAAACTCAATATTTCATAATTTTGAAATTTATATTTTATTCTCGATACGTACTTTTGTTCTATGCAAAAGAACACAATTTTTTGTAATTTCGAAATTGATATTTTATTTTGGATCCCTACTTTTGTTTTACAAAAAGAACTCAATTTTTAGTAATTTGGATTTTTATATTTTATTCTCGATATGTACATTGGTTTTATGCAAAAGAACTCAATTTATAGTAATTTCGAAATTTATATTTTATTTTGGATCCCCTCTTTTGTTTTACCAAGAGAACTCAATTTATAGTAATTTGGATATTTATACTTTATTTTCGATCCGTACTTTTGTTTTACAAAAAGAATTCAATTTTTAATAATTTCGAAATTGATATATTATTTTTCATTCGTAGTTTTGTTTTACAAAAAAGAAACTCAATATTTCATAATTTTGAAATTTATATTTTATTCTCGATACGTGCTTTTGTTCTATGCAAAAGAACACAATTTTTTGTAATTTCGAAATTGATATTTTATTTTGGATCCCTACTTTTGTTTTACAAAAAGAACTCAATTTTTAGTAATTTGGATTTTTATATTTTATTCTCGATATGTACATTGGTTTTATGCAAAAGAACTCAATTTTTTGTAATTTCGAAATTTATATTTTATTTTGGATCCCCTCTTTGTTTTACCAAGAGAACTCAATTTATAGTAATTTGGATATTTATATTTTATTTTCGATCCGTACTTTTGTTTTACAAAAAGAATTCAATTTTTAATAATTTCGAAATTGATATATTATTTTTCATTCGTAGTTTTGTTTTACAAAAAGAAACTCAATATTTCATAATTTTGAAATTTATATTTTATTCTCGATACGTACTTTTGTTCTATGCAAAAGAATACAATTTTTTGTAATTTCGAAATTGATATTTTATTTTGGATCCCTACTTTTGTTTTACTAAAAGAACTCAATTTTTAGTAATTTGGATTTTTATATTTTATTCTCGATATGTACATTGGTTTTATGCAAAAGAACTCAATTTATAGTAATTTGGATATTTATATTTTATTTTCGATCCGTTCTTTTGTTTTACAAAAAGAATTCAATTTTTAATAATTTCGAAATTGATATATTATTTTTCATTCGTAGTTTTGTTTTACAAAAAGAAACTCAATATTTCATAATTTTGAAATTTATATTTTATTCTCGATACGTGCTTTTGTTCAATGCAAAAGAACACAATTTTTTGTAATTTCGAAATTGATATTTTATTTTGGATCCCTACTTTTGTTTTACAAAAAGAACTCAATTTTTAGTAATTTGGATTTTTATATTTTATTCTCGATATGTACATTGGTTTTATGCAAAAGAACTCAATTTTTTGTAATTTCGAAATTTATATTTTATTTTGGATCCCCTCCTTTGTTTTACCAAGAGAACTCAATTTATAGTAATTTGGATATTTATACTTTATTTTCGATCCGTACTTTTGTTTTACAAAAAGAATTCAATTTTTAATAATTTCGAAATTGATATATTATTTTTCATTCGTAGTTTTGTTTTACAAAAAAGAAACTCAATATTTCATAATTTTGAAATTTATATTTTATTCTCGATACGTGCTTTTGTTCTATGCAAAAGAACACAATTTTTGGTAATTTCGAAATTGATATTTTATTTTGGATCCCTACTTTTGTTTTACAAAAAGAACTCAATTTTTAGTAATTTGGATTTTTATATTTTATTCTCGATATGTACATTGGTTTTATGCAAAAGAACTCAATTTATAGTAATTTGGATATTTATATTTTATTTTCGATCCGTACTTTTGTTTTACAAAAAGAATTCAATTTTTAATAATTTCGAAATTGATATATTATTTTTCATTCGTAGTTTTGTTTTACAAAAAGAAACTCAATATTTCATAATTTTGAAATTTATATTTTATTCTCGATACGTGCTTTTGTTCTATGCAAAAGAACACAATTTTTTGTAATTTCGAAATTGATATTTTATTTTGGATCCCTACTTTTGTTTTACAAAAAGAACTCAATTTTTAGTAATTTGGATTTTTATATTTTATTCTCGATATGTACATTGGTTTTATGCAAAAGAACTCAATTTTTTGTAATTTCGAAATTTATATTTTATTTTGGATCCCCTCTTTGTTTTACCAAGAGAACTCAATTTATAGTAATTTGGATATTTATATTTTATTTTCGATCCGTACTTTTGTTTTACAAAAAGAATTCAATTTTTAATAATTTCGAAATTGATATATTATTTTTCATTCGTAGTTTTGTTTTACAAAAAGAAACTCAATATTTCATAATTTTGAAATTTATATTTTATTCTCGATACGTACTTTTGTTCTATGCAAAAGAACACAATTTTTTGTAATTTCGAAATTGATATTTTATTTTGGATCCCTACTTTTGTTTTACAAAAGAACTCAATTTTTAGTAATTTGGATTTTTATATTTTATTCTCGATATGTACATTGGTTTTATGCAAAAGAACTCAATTTTTTGTAATTTCGAAATTTATATTTTATTTTGGATCCCTCTTTGTTTTACCAAGAGAACTCAATTTATAGTAATTTGGATATTTATATTTTATTTTCGATCCGTACTTTTGTTTTACAAAAAGAATTCAATTTTTAATAATTTCGAAATTGATATATTATTTTTCATTCGTAGTTTTGTTTTACAAAAAGAAACTCAATATTTCATAATTTTGAAATTTATATTTTATTCTCGATATGTACTTTGGTTTTATGCAAAAGAACTCAATTTTTTGTAATTTCGAAATTTATATTTTATTTTGGATCCCTACTTTTGTTTTACTAAAAGAACTCAATTTTTAGTAATTTGGATTTTTATATTTTATTCTCGATATGTACATTGGTTTTATGCAAAAGAACTCAATTTTTAGTAATTTGGATATTTATATTTTATTTTCGATCCGTACTTTTGTTTTACAAAAAGAATTCAATTTTTAATAATTTCGAAATTGATATATTATTTTTCATTCGTAGTTTTGTTTTACAAAAAAGAAACTCAATATTTCATAATTTTGAAATTTATATTTTATTCTCGATACGTACTTTTGTTCTATGCAAAAGAACACAATTTTTTGTAATTTTGAAATTGATATTTTATTTTGGATCCCTACTTTTGTTTTACAAAAAGAACTCAATTTTTAGTAATTTGGATTTTTATATTTTATTCTCGATATGTACATTGGTTTTATGCAAAAGAACTCAATTTATAGTAATTTGGATATTTATATTTTATTTTCGATCCGTTCTTTTGTTTTACAAAAAGAATTCAATTTTTAATAATTTCGAAATTGATATATTATTTTTCATTCGTAGTTTTGTTTTACAAAAAAGAAACTCAATATTTCATAATTTTGAAATTTATATTTTATTCTCGATACGTACTTTTGTTCTATGCAAAAGAACACAATTTTTTGTAATTTCGAAATTGATATTTTATTTTGGATCCCTACTTTTGTTTTACAAAAAGAACTCAATTTTTAGTAATTTGGATTTTTATATTTTATTCTCGATATGTACATTGGTTTTATGCAAAAGAACTCAATTTTTTGTAATTTCGAAATTTATATTTTATTTTGGATCCCCTCTTTGTTTTACCAAGAGAACTCAATTTATAGTAATTTGGATATTTATACTTTATTTTCGATCCGTACATTTGTTTTACAAAAAGAATTCAATTTTTAATAATTTCGAAATTGATATATTATTTTTCATTCGTAGTTTTGTTTTACAAAAAAGAAACTCAATATTTCATAATTTTGAAATTTATATTTTATTCTCGATACGTACTTTTGTTCTATGCAAAAGAACACAATTTTTTGTAATTTCGAAATTGATATTTTATTTTGGATCCCTACTTTTGTTTTACAAAAAGAACTCAATTTTTAGTAATTTGGATTTTTATATTTTATTCTCGATATGTACATTGGTTTTATGCAAAAGAACTCAATTTATAGTAATTTGGATATTTATATTTTATTTTCGATCCGTACTTTTGTTTTACAAAAGAATTCAATTTTTAATAATTTCGAAATTGATATATTATTTTTCATTCGTAGTTTTGTTTTACAAAAAGAAACTCAATATTTCATAATTTTGAAATTTATATTTTATTCTCGATACGTGCTTTTGTTCTATGCAAAAGAACACAATTTTTTGTAATTTCGAAATTGATATTTTATTTTGGATCCCTACTTTTGTTTTACAAAAAGAACTCAATTTTTAGTAATTTGGATTTTTATATTTTATTCTCGATATGTACATTGGTTTTATGCAAAAGAACTCAATTTTTTGTAATTTCGAAATTTATATTTTATTTTGGATCCCCTTTTGTTTTACCAAGAGAACTCAATTTATAGTAATTTGGATATTTATACTTTATTTTCGATCCGTACTTTTGTTTTACAAAAGAATTCAATTTTTAATAATTTCGAAATTGATATATTATTTTTCATTCGTAGTTTTGTTTTACAAAAAGAAACTCAATATTTCATAATTTTGAAATTTATATTTTATTCTCGATACGTGCTTTTGTTCTATGCAAAAGAACACAATTTTTTGTAATTTCGAAATTGATATTTTATTTTGGATCCCTACTTTTGTTTTACAAAAAGAACTCAATTTTTAGTAATTTGGATTTTTATATTTTATTCTCGATATGTACATTGGTTTTATGCAAAAGAACTCAATTTTTTGTAATTTCGAAATTTATATTTTATTTTGGATCCCTCTTTGTTTTACCAAGAGAACTCAATTTATAGTAATTTGGATATTTATACTTTATTTTCGATCCGTACTTTTGTTTTACAAAAGAATTCAATTTTTAATAATTTCGAAATTGATATATTATTTTTCATTCGTAGTTTTGTTTTACAAAAAGAAACTCAATATTTCATAATTTTGAAATTTATATTTTATTCTCGATACGTGCTTTTGTTCTATGCAAAAGAACACAATTTTTTGTAATTTCGAAATTGATATTTTATTTTGGATCCCTACTTTTGTTTTACAAAAAGAACTCAATTTTTAGTAATTTGGATTTTTATATTTTATTCTCGATATGTACATTGGTTTTATGCAAAAGAACTCAATTTTTTGTAATTTCGAAATTTATATTTTATTTTGGATCCCCTTTTGTTTTACCAAGAGAACTCAATTTATAGTAATTTGATATTTATACTTTATTTTCGATCCGTATTTTTGTTTTACAAAAGAATTCAATTTTTAATAATTTCGAAATTGATATATTATTTTTCATTCGTAGTTTTGTTTTACAAAAAGAAACTCAATATTTCATAATTTTGAAATTTATATTTTATTCTCGATACGTACTTTTGTTCTATGCAAAAGAACACAATTTTTTGTAATTTCGAAATTGATATTTTATTTTGGATCCCTACTTTTGTTTTACAAAAAGAACTCAATTTTTAGTAATTTGGATTTTTATATTTTATTCTCGATATGTACATTGGTTTTATGCAAAAGAACTCAATTTATAGTAATTTGGATATTTATATTTTATTTTCGATCCGTATTTCTTTGTTTTACAAAAAGAATTCAATTTTTAATAATTTCGAAATTGATATATTATTTTTCATTCGTAGTTTTGTTTTACAAAAAGAAACTCAATATTTCATAATTTTGAAATTTATATTTTATTCTCGATACGTGCTTTTGTTCTATGCAAAAGAACACAATTTTTTGTAATTTCGAAATTGATATTTTATTTTGGATCCCTACTTTTGTTTTACAAAAAGAACTCAATTTTTAGTAATTTGGATTTTTATATTTTATTCTCGATATGTACATTGGTTTTATGCAAAAGAACTCAATTTTTTGTAATTTCGAAATTTATATTTTATTTTGGATCCCCTCTTTGTTTTACCAAGAGAACTCAATTTATAGTAATTTGATATTTATACTTTATTTTCGATCCGTACTTTTGTTTTACAAAAGAATTCAATTTTTAATAATTTCGAAATTGATATATTATTTTTCATTCGTAGTTTTGTTTTACAAAAAGAAACTCAATATTTCATAATTTTGAAATTTATATTTTATTCTCGATACGTGCTTTTGTTCTATGCAAAAGAACACAATTTTTTGTAATTTCGAAATTGATATTTTATTTTGGATCCCTACTTTTGTTTTACAAAAAGAACTCAATTTTTAGTAATTTGGATTTTTATATTTTATTCTCGATATGTACATTGGTTTTATGCAAAAGAACTCAATTTTTTGTAATTTCGAAATTTATATTTTATTTTGGATCCCCTTTGTTTTACCAAGAGAACTCAATTTATAGTAATTTGATATTTATACTTTATTTTCGATCCGTACTTTTGTTTTACAAAAGAATTCAATTTTTAATAATTTCGAAATTGATATATTATTTTTCATTCGTAGTTTTGTTTTACAAAAAGAAACTCAATATTTCATAATTTTGAAATTTATATTTTATTCTCGATACGTGCTTTTGTTCTATGCAAAAGAACACAATTTTTTGTAATTTCGAAATTGATATTTTATTTTGGATCCCTACTTTTGTTTTACAAAAGAACTCAATTTTTAGTAATTTGGATTTTTATATTTTATTCTCGATATGTACATTGGTTTTATGCAAAAGAACTCAATTTTTTGTAATTTCGAAATTTATATTTTATTTTGGATCCCCTTTGTTTTACCAAGAGAACTCAATTTATAGTAATTTGGATATTTATACTTTATTTTCGATCCGTACTTTTGTTTTACAAAAAGAATTCAATTTTTAATAATTTCGAAATTGATATATTATTTTTCATTCGTAGTTTTGTTTTACAAAAAAGAAACTCAATATTTCATAATTTTGAAATTTATATTTTATTCTCGATACGTGCTTTTGTTCTATGCAAAAGAACACAATTTTTTGTAATTTCGAAATTGATATTTTATTTTGGATCCCTACTTTTGTTTTACAAAAAGAACTCAATTTTTAGTAATTTGGATTTTTATATTTTATTCTCGATATGTACATTGGTTTTATGCAAAAGAACTCAATTTTTTGTAATTTCGAAATTTATATTTTATTTTGGATCCCCTTTTGTTTTACCAAGAGAACTCAATTTATAGTAATTTGGATATTTATACTTTATTTTCGATCCGTACTTTTGTTTTACAAAAAGAATTCAATTTTTAATAATTTCGAAATTGATATATTATTTTTCATTCGTAGTTTTGTTTTACAAAAAGAAACTCAATATTTCATAATTTTGAAATTTATATTTTATTCTCGATACGTGCTTTTGTTCTATGCAAAAGAACACAATTTTTTGTAATTTCGAAATTGATATTTTATTTTGGATCCCTACTTTTGTTTTACAAAAAGAACTCAATTTTTAGTAATTTGGATTTTTATATTTTATTCTCGATATGTACATTGGTTTTATGCAAAAGAACTCAATTTATTGTAATTTGAATTTATATTTTATTTGATCCCCTTTGTTTTACCAAGAGAACTCAATTTATAGTAATTTGATACTTTATTTTCGATCCGTACTTTTGTTTTACAAAAGAATTCAATTTTTAATAATTTCGAAATTGATATATTATTTTTCATTCGTAGTTTTGTTTTACAAAAAGAAACTCAATATTTCATAATTTTGAAATTTATATTTTATTCTCGATACGTGCTTTTGTTCTATGCAAAAGAACACAATTTTTTGTAATTTCGAAATTGATATTTTATTTTGGATCCCTACTTTTGTTTTACAAAAGAACTCAATTTTTAGTAATTTGGATTTTTATATTTTATTCTCGATATGTACATTGGTTTTATGCAAAAGAACTCAATTTTTTGTAATTTCGAAATTTATATTTTATTTTGGATCCCTCTTTGTTTTACCAAGAGAACTCAATTTATAGTAATTTGGATATTTATACTTTATTTTCGATCCGTACTTTTGTTTTACAAAAGAATTCAATTTTTAATAATTTCGAAATTGATATATTATTTTTCATTCGTAGTTTTGTTTTACAAAAAGAAACTCAATATTTCATAATTTTGAAATTTATATTTTATTCTCGATACGTGCTTTTGTTCTATGCAAAAGAACACAATTTTTTGTAATTTCGAAATTGATATTTTATTTTGGATCCCTACTTTTGTTTTACAAAAGAACTCAATTTTTAGTAATTTGGATTTTTATATTTTATTCTCGATATGTACATTGGTTTTATGCAAAAGAACTCAATTTTTTGTAATTTCGAAATTTATATTTTATTTTGGATCCCCTTTTGTTTTACCAAGAGAACTCAATTTATAGTAATTTGGATATTTATACTTTATTTTCGATCCGTACTTTTGTTTTACAAAAGAATTCAATTTTTAATAATTTCGAAATTGATATATTATTTTTCATTCGTAGTTTTGTTTTACAAAAAGAAACTCAATATTTCATAATTTTGAAATTTATATTTTATTCTCGATACGTGCTTTTGTTCTATGCAAAAGAACACAATTTTTTGTAATTTCGAAATTGATATTTTATTTTGGATCCCTACTTTTGTTTTACAAAAAGAACTCAATTTTTAGTAATTTGGATTTTTATATTTTATTCTCGATATGTACATTGGTTTTATGCAAAAGAACTCAATTTTTTGTAATTTCGAAATTTATATTTTATTTTGGATCCCCTTTTGTTTTACCAAGAGAACTCAATTTATAGTAATTTGGATATTTATACTTTATTTTCGATCCGTACTTTTGTTTTACAAAAGAATTCAATTTTTAATAATTTCGAAATTGATATATTATTTTTCATTCGTAGTTTTGTTTTACAAAAAGAAACTCAATATTTCATAATTTTGAAATTTATATTTTATTCTCGATACGTGCTTTTGTTCTATGCAAAAGAACACAATTTTTTGTAATTTCGAAATTGATATTTTATTTTGGATCCCTACTTTTGTTTTACAAAAAGAACTCAATTTTTAGTAATTTGGATTTTTATATTTTATTCTCGATATGTACATTGGTTTTATGCAAAAGAACTCAATTTTTTGTAATTTCGAAATTTATATTTTATTTTGGATCCCCTTTTGTTTTACCAAGAGAACTCAATTTATAGTAATTTGATATTTATACTTTATTTTCGATCCGTACTTTTGTTTTACAAAAGAATTCAATTTTTAATAATTTCGAAATTGATATATTATTTTTCATTCGTAGTTTTGTTTTACAAAAAGAAACTCAATATTTCATAATTTTGAAATTTATATTTTATTCTCGATACGTGCTTTTGTTCTATGCAAAAGAACACAATTTTTTGTAATTTCGAAATTGATATTTTATTTTGGATCCCTACTTTTGTTTTACAAAAAGAACTCAATTTTTAGTAATTTGGATTTTTATATTTTATTCTCGATATGTACATTGGTTTTATGCAAAAGAACTCAATTTTTTGTAATTTCGAAATTTATATTTTATTTTGGATCCCCTCTTTGTTTTACCAAGAGAACTCAATTTATAGTAATTTGGATATTTATACTTTATTTTCGATCCGTACTTTTGTTTTACAAAAGAATTCAATTTTTAATAATTTCGAAATTGATATATTATTTTTCATTCGTAGTTTTGTTTTACAAAAAGAAACTCAATATTTCATAATTTTGAAATTTATATTTTATTCTCGATACGTGCTTTTGTTCTATGCAAAAGAACACAATTTTTTGTAATTTCGAAATTGATATTTTATTTTGGATCCCTACTTTTGTTTTACAAAAAGAACTCAATTTTTAGTAATTTGGATTTTTATATTTTATTCTCGATATGTACATTGGTTTTATGCAAAAGAACTCAATTTTTTGTAATTTCGAAATTTATATTTTATTTTGATCCCCTCTTTGTTTTACCAAGAGAACTCAATTTATAGTAATTTGGATATTTATACTTTATTTTCGATCCGTACTTTTGTTTTACAAAAAGAATTCAATTTTTAATAATTTCGAAATTGATATATTATTTTTCATTCGTAGTTTTGTTTTACAAAAAGAAACTCAATATTTCATAATTTTGAAATTTATATTTTATTCTCGATACGTGCTTTTGTTCTATGCAAAAGAACACAATTTTTTGTAATTTCGAAATTGATATTTTATTTTGGATCCCTACTTTTGTTTTACAAAAGAACTCAATTTTTAGTAATTTGGATTTTTATATTTTATTCTCGATATGTACATTGGTTTTATGCAAAAGAACTCAATTTTTTGTAATTTCGAAATTTATATTTTATTTTGGATCCCCTCTTTGTTTTACCAAGAGAACTCAATTTATAGTAATTTGGATATTTATACTTTATTTTCGATCCGTACTTTTGTTTTACAAAAGAATTCAATTTTTAATAATTTCGAAATTGATATATTATTTTTCATTCGTAGTTTTGTTTTACAA
>CM059255.1:13814182-14065074 GCA_030347555.1 Lablab purpureus
GTAATTTCGAAATTGATATTTTATTTTGGATCCCTACTTTTGTTTTACAAAAAGAACTCAATTTTTAGTAATTTGGATTTTTATATTTTATTCTCGATATGTACATTGGTTTTATGCAAAAGAACTCAATTTTTTGTAATTTCGAAATTGATATTTTATTTTGGATCCCTACTTTTGTTTTACAAAAGAACTCAAATTTTAGTAAGTTGGATATTTATATTTTATTCTCGATATGTACTTTGGTTTTATGCAAAAGAACTCAATTTTTTGTAATTTCGAAATTTATATTTTATTTTGGATCCGTACTTTTATTTTACAAAGAGAACTCAATTTATAGTAATTTGGATATTTATATTTTATTTTCGATCCGTACTTTTGTTTTACAAAAAGAATTCAATTTTTAATAATTTCGAAATTGATATATTATTTTTCATTCGTAGTTTTGTTTTACAAAAAGAAACTCAATAATTCATAATTTTGAAATTTATATTTTATTCTCGATATGTACTTTTGTTCTATGCAAAAGAACTCAACTTTTGTAATTTCGAAATTGATATTTTATTTTGCATCCCTACTTTTGTTTTACAAAGATAACTCAATTTATAGTAATTTGGATATTTATATTTTATTTTCGATCCGTACTTTTGTTTTACAAAAAGAATTCAATTTTTAATAATTTCGAAATTGATATATTATTTTTCATTCGTAGTTTTGTTTTACAAAAAGAAACTCAATATTTCATAATTTTGAAATTTATATTTTATTCTCGATACGTACTTTTGTTCTATGCAAAAGAACACAATTTTTGTAATTTCGAAATTGATATTTTATTTTGGATCCCTACTTTTGTTTTACAAAAGAACTCAATTTTTAGTAATTTGGATTTTTATATTTTATTCTCGATATGTACATTGGTTTTATGCAAAAGAACTCAATTTTTGTAATTTCGAAATTGATATTTTATTTTGGATCCCTACTTTTGTTTTACAAAAAGAACTCAAATTTTAGTAAGTTGGATATTTATATTTTATTCTCGATATGTACTTTGGTTTTATGCAAAGGAACTCAATTTTTTGTAATTTCGAAATTTATATTTTATTTTGGATCCGTACTTTTATTTTACAAAGAGAACTCAATTTATAGTAATTTGGATATTTATATTTTATTTTCGATCCGTACTTTTGTTTTACAAAAAGAATTCAATTTTTAATAATTTCGAAATTGATATATTATTTTTCATTCGTAGTTTTGTTTTACAAAAAAGAAACTCAATAATTCATAATTTTGAAATTTATATTTTATTCTCGATATGTACTTTTGTTCTATGCAAAAGAACTCAACTTTTTGTAATTTCGAAATTGATATTTTATTTTGGATCCCTACTTTTGTTTTACAAAAATAACTCAATTTTTAGTAATTTGGATTTTTATATTTTATTCTCGATATGTACATTGGTTTTATGCAAAAGAACTCAATTTTTTGTAATTTCGAAATTGATATTTTATTTTGGATCCCCTCTTTTGTTTTACCAAGAGAACTCAATTTATAGTAATTTGGATATTTATATTTTATTTTCGATCCGTACTTTTGTTTTACAAAAAGAATTCAATTTTTAATAATTTCGAAATTGATACATTATTTTTCATTCGTAGTTTTGTTTTACAAAAAAGAAACTCAATAATTCATAATTCTGAAATTTATATTTTATTCTCGATATGTACTTTTGTTCTATGCAAAAGAACTCAACTTTTTGTAATTTCGAAATTGATATTTTATTTTGCATCCCTACTTTTGTTTTACAAAAATAACTCAATTTTTAGTAATTTGGATATTTATATTTTATTTTCGATCCGTACTTTTGTTTTACAAAAAGAATTCAATTTTTAATAATTTCGAAATTGATATATTATTTTTCATTCGTAGTTTTGTTTTACAAAAAAGAAACTCAATAATTCATAATTTTGAAATTTATATTTTATTCTCGATATGTACTTTTGTTCTATGCAAAAGAACTCAACATTTTGTAATTTCGAAATTGATATTTTATTTTGGATCCCTACTTGTTGTTTTACAAAAATAACTCAATTTTTAGTAATTTGGATATTTATATTTTATTTTCGATCCGTACTTTTGTTTTACAAAAGAATTCAATTTTTAATAATTTCGAAATTGATATATTATTTTTCATTCGTAGTTTTGTTTTACAAAAAAGAAACTCAATAATTCATAATTTTGAAATTTATATTTTATTCTCGATATGTACTTTTGTTCTATGCAAAAGAACTCAACATTTTGTAATTTCGAAATTGATATTTTATTTTGGATCCCTACTGTTGTTTTACAAAAATAACTCAATTTTTAGTAATTTGGATATTTATATTTTATTTTCGATCCGTACTTTTGTTTTACAAAAAGAATTAAATTTTTAATAATTTCGAAATTGATATATTATTTTTCATTCGTAGTTTTGTTTTACAAAAAGAAACTCAGTATTTCATAATTTTGAAATTTATATTTTATTCTCGATACGTACTTTTGTTCTATGCAAAAGAACACAATTTTTGTAATTTCGAAATTGATATTTTATTTTGGATCCCTACTTTTGTTTTACAAAAGAACTCAATTTTTAGTAATTTGGATTTTTATATTTTATTCTCGATATGTACATTGGTTTTATGCAAAAGAACTCAATTTTTTGTAATTTCGAAATTTATATTTTATTTTGGATCCCTCTTTTGTTTTACCAAGAGAACTCAATTTATAGTAATTTGGGTATTTATATTTTATTTTCGATCCGTACTTTTGTTTTACAAAAAGAATTCAATTTTTAATAATTTCGAAATTGATATATTATTTTTCATTCGTAGTTTTGTTTTACAAAAAGAAACTCAATATTTCATAATTTTGAAATTTATATTTTATTCTCGATACGTACTTTTGTTCTATGCAAAAGAACTCAATTTTTTGTAATTTCGAAATTTATATTTTATTTTGGATCCCTCTTTTGTTTTACCAAGAGAACTCAATTTATAGTAATTTGGATATTTATATTTTATTTTCGATCCGTACTTTTGTTTTACAAAAAGAATTCAATTTTTAATAATTTCGAAATTGATATATTATTTTTCATTCGTAGTTTTGTTTTACAAAAAGAAACTCAATATTTCATAATTTTGAAATTTATATTTTATTCTCGATACGTACTTTTGTTCTATGCAAAAGAACAAAATTTTTGTAATTTCGAAATTGATATTTTATTTTGGATCCCTACTTTTGTTTTACAAAAAGAACTCAATTTTTAGTAATTTGGATTTTTATATTTTATTCTCGATATGTACATTGGTTTTATGCAAAAGAACTCAATTTTTTGTAATTTCGAAATTGATATTTTATTTTGGATCCCTACTTTTGTTTTACAAAAAGAACTCAAATTTTAGTAAGTTGGATATTTATATTTTATTCTCGATATGTACTTTGGTTTTATGCAAAAGAACTCAATTTTTTGTAATTTCGAAATTTATATTTTATTTTGGATCCGTACTTTTATTTTACAAAGAGAACTCAATTTATAGTAATTTGGATATTTATATTTTATTTTCGATCCGTACTTTTGTTTTACAAAAGAATTCAATTTTTAATAATTTCGAAATTGATATATTATTTTTCATTCGTAGTTTTGTTTTACAAAAAGAAACTCAATAATTCATAATTTTGAAATTTATATTTTATTCTCGATATGTACTTTTGTTCTATGCAAAAGAACTCAACTTTTTGTAATTTCGAAATTGATATTTTATTTTGCATCCCTACTTTTGTTTTACAAAAATAACTCAATTTTTAGTAATTTGGATATTTATATTTTATTTTCGATCCAGTACTTTTGTTTTACAAAAAATTCAATTTTTAATAATTTCGAAATTGATATATTATTTTTCATTCGTAGTTTTGTTTTACAAAAAGAAACTCAATATTTCATAATTTTGAAATTTATATTTTATTCTCGATACGTACTTTTGTTCTATGCAAAAGAACACAATTTTTGTAATTTCGAAATTGATATTTTATTTTGGATCCCTACTTTTGTTTTAAAAAAAGAACTCAATTTTTAGTAATTTGGATTTTTATATTTTATTCTCGATATGTACATTGGTTTTATGCAAAAGAACTCAATTTTTTGTAATTTCGAAATTTATATTTTATTTTGGATCCCTACTTTTATTTTACAAAAAGAACTCAAATTTTAGTAAGTTGGATATTTATATTTTATTCTCGATATGCACTTTGGTTTTATGCAAAAGAACTCAATTTTTTGTAATTTCGAAATTTATATTTTATTTTGGATCCGTACTTTTATTTTACATAGAGAACTCAATTTATAGTAATTTGGATATTTATATTTTATTTTCGATCCGTACTTTTGTTTTACAAAAAGAATTCAATTTTTAATAATTTCGAAATTGATATATTATTTTTCATTCGTAGTTTTGTTTTACAAAAAAGAAACTCAATAATTCATAATTTTGAAATTTATATTTTATTCTCGATATGTACTTTTGTTCTATGCAAAAGAACTCAACTTTTTGTAATTTCGAAATTGATATTTTATTTTGGATCCCTACTTTTGTTTTACAAAAATAACTCAATTTTTAGTAATTTGGATATTTATATTTTATTTTCGATCCGTACTTTTGTTTTACAAAAAGAATTCAATTTTTAATAATTTCGAAATTGATATATTATTTTTCATTCGTAGTTTTGTTTTACAAAAAGAAACTCAATATTTCATAATTTTGAAATTTATATTTTATTCTCGATATGTACTTTTGTTCTATGCAAAAGAACACAATTTTTTGTAATTTCGAAATTGATATTTTATTTTGGATCCCTACTTTTGTTTTACAAACAGAACTCAATTTTTAGTAATTTGGATTTTTATATTTTATTCTCGATATGTACATTGGTTTTATGCAAAAGAACTCAATTTTTTGTAATTTCGAAATTTATATTTTATTTTGGATCCCTACTTTTGTTTTACAAAAAGAACTCAAATTTTAGTAAGTTGGATATTTATATTTTATTCTCGATATGCACTTTGGTTTTATGCAAAAGAACTCAATTTTTTGTAATTTCGAAATTTATATTTTATTTTGGATCCAGTACTTTTATTTTACAAAGAGAACTCAATTTATAGTAATTTGGATATTTATATTTTATTTTCGATCCAGTACTTTTGTTTTACAAAAGAATTCAATTTTTAATAATTTCGAAATTGATATATTATTTTTCATTCGTAGTTTTGTTTTACAAAAAGAAACTCAATAATTCATAATTTTGAAATTTATATTTTATTCTCGATATGTACTTTTGTTCTATGCAAAAGAACTCAACTTTTTGTAATTTCGAAATTGATATTTTATTTTGCATCCCTACTTTTGTTTTACAAAAATAACTCAATTTTTAGTAATTTGGATATTTATATTTTATTTTCGATCCGTACTTTTGTTTTACAAAAAGAATTCAAGTTTTAATAATTTCGAAATTGATATATTATTTTTCATTCGTAGTTTTGTTTTACAAAAAAGAAACTCAATATTTCATAATTTTGAAATTTATATTTTATTCTCGATACGTACTTTTGTTCTATGCAAAAGAACACAATTGTTTGTAATTTCGAAATTGATATTTTATTTTGGATCCCTACTTTTGTTTTACAAAAAGAACTCAATTTTAGGATTTTTATATTTTATTCTCGATATGTACATTGGTTTTATGCAAAAGAACTCAATTTTTTGTAATTTCGAAATTGATATTTTATTTTAGATCCCTACTTTTGTTTTACAAAAAGAACTCAAATTTTAGTAAGTTGGATATTTATATTTTATTCTCGATATGCACTTTGGTTTTATGCAAAAGAACTCAATTTTTTGTAATTTCGAAATTTATATTTTATTTTGGATCCGTACTTTTATTTTACAAAGAGAACTCAATTTATAGTAATTTGGATATTTATATTTTATTTTCGATCCGTACTTTTGTTTTACAAAAAGAATTCAATTTTTAATAATTTCGAAATTGATATATTATTTTTCATTCGTAGTTTTGTTTTACAAAAAAGAAACTCAATAATTCATAATTTTGAAATTTATATTTTATTCTCGATATGTACTTTTGTTCTATGCAAAATAACTCAACTTTTTGTAATTTCGAAATTGATATTTTATTTTGCATCCCTACTTTTGTTTTACAAAAATAACTCAATTTTTAGTAATTTGGATATTTATATTTTATTTTCGATCCGTACTTTTGTTTTACAAAAGAATTCAATTTTTAATAATTTCGAAATTGATATATTATTTTTCATTCGTAGTTTTGTTTTACAAAAAGAAACTCAATATTTCATAATTTTGAAATTTATATTTTATTCTCGATACGTACTTTTGTTCTATGCAAAAGAACACAATTTTTTGTAATTTCGAAATTGATATTTTATTTTGGATCCCTACTTTTGTTTTACAAAAGAACTCAATTTTTAGTAATTTGGATTTTTATATTTTATTCTCGATATGTACATTGGTTTTATGCAAAAGAACTCAATTTTTTGTAATTTCGAAATTGATATTTTATTTTGGATCCCTACTTTTGTTTTACAAAAAGAACTCAATTTTTAGTAATTTGGATTTTTATATTTTATTCTCGATATGTACATTGGTTTTATGCAAAAGAACTCAATTTTTTGTAATTTCGAAATTTATATTTTATTTTGGATCCCTGCTTTTGTTTTACCAAGAGAACTCAATTTATAGTAATTTGGATATTTATATTTTATTTTCGATCCAGTACTTTTGTTTTACAAAAGAATTCAATTTTTAATAATTTCGAAATTGATATATTATTTTTCATTCGTAGTTTTGTTTTACAAAAAGAAACTCAATATTTCATAATTTTGAAATTTATATTTTATTCTCGATACGTACTTTTTGTTCTATGCAAAAGAACTCAATTTTTATAATTTCGAAATTGATATTTTATTTTGGATCCCTACTTTTGTTTTACAAAAAGAACTCAATTTTTAGTAATTTGGATTTTTATATTTTATTCTCGATATGTACATTGGTTTTATGCAAAAGAACTCAATTTTTTGTAATTTCGAAATTTATATTTTATTTTGGATCCCCTGTTTTGTTTTACCAAGAGAACTCAATTTATAGTAATTTGGATATTTATATTTTATTTTCGATCCGTACTTTTGTTTTACAAAAAGAATTCAATTTTTAATAATTTCGAAATTGATATACTATTTTTCATTCGTAGTTTTGTTGTACAAAAAAGAAACTCAATATTTCATAATTTTGAAATTTATATTTTATTCTCGATACGTACTTTTGTTCTATGCAAAAGAACTCAATTTTTTGTAATTTCGAAATTGATATTTTATTTTGGATCCCTACTTTTGTTTTACAAAAAGAACTCAATTTTTAGTAATTTGGAAATTTATAGTTTATTCTCGATATGTACTTTGGTTTTATGCAAAAGAACTGAAATTTTTGTAATTTCGAAATTTTATATTTTACTTTGGATCGCTACTTTTATTTTACAAGGAGAACTCAATTTATAGTAATTTGGATATTTATATTTTATTTTCGATCCAGTACTTTTGTTTTACAAAAAGAATTCAATTTTTAATAATTTCGAAATTGATATATTATTTTTCATTCGTAGTTTTGTTTTACAAAAAAGAAACTCAATAATTCATAATTTTGAAATTTATATTTTATTCTCGATATGTACTTTTGTTCTATGCAAAAGAACTCAACTTTTTGTAATTTCGAAATTGATATTTTATTTTGGATCCCTACTTTTGTTTTACAAAAATAACTCAATTTTTAGTAATTTGGATATTTATATTTTATTTTCGATCCGTACTTTTGTTTTACAAAAAGAATTCAATTTTTAATAATTTCGAAAATGATATATTATTTTTCATTCATAGTTTTCTTTTACAAAAAAGAAACTCAATATTTCATAATTTTGAAATTTATATTTTATTCTCGATACGTACTTTTGTTCTATGCAAAAGAACACAATTTTTTGTAATTTCGAAATTGATATTTTATTTTGGATCCCTACTTTTGTTTTACAAAAAGAACTCAATTTTTAGTAATTTGGATTTTTATATTTTATTCTCGATATGTACATTGGTTTTATGCAAAAGAACTCAATTTTTGTAATTTCGAAATTTATATTTTATTTTGGATCCCTCTTTTGTTTTACCAAGAGAACTCAATTTATAGTAATTTGGATATTTATATTTTATTTTCGATCCGTACTTTTGTTTTACAAAAGAATTCAATTTTTAATAATTTCGAAATTGATATATTATTTTTCATTCGTAGTTTTGTTTTACAAAAAGAAACTCAATATTTCATAATTTTGAAATTTATATTTTATTCTCGATACGTACTTTTGTTCTATGCAAAAGAACACAATTTTTTGTAATTTCGAAATTGATATTTTATTTTGGATCCCTACTTTTGTTTTACAAAAAGAACTCAATTTTTAGTAATTTGGATTTTTATATTTTATTCTCGATATGTACATTGGTTTTATGCAAAAGAACTCAATTTTTTGTAAGTTCGAAATTTTGTATTTTATTTTGGATCCCCTCTTTGTTTTACCAAGAGAACTCAATCTATAGTAATTTGGATATTTATATTTTATTTTCGATCCGTACTTTTGTTTTACAAAAAGAATTCAATTTTTAATAATTTCGAAATTGATATATTATTTTTCATTCGTAGTTTTGTTTTACAAAAAGAAACTCAATATTTCATAATTTTGAAATTTATATTTTATTCTCGATACGTACTTTTTGTTCTATGCAAAAGAACACAATTTTTGTAATTTCGAAATTGATATTTTATTTTGGATCCCTACTTTTGTTTTACAAAAAGAACTCAATTTTTAGTAATTTGGATTTTTATATTTTATTCTCGATATGTACATTGGTTTTATGCAAAAGAACTCAATTTTTTGTAATTTCGAAATTTATATTTTATTTTGGATCCGTACTTTTGTTTTACCAAGAGAACTCAATTTATAGTAATTTGGATATTTATATTTTATTTTCGATCCAGTACTTTTGTTTTACAAAAGAATTCAATTTTTAATAATTTCGAAATTGATATATTATTTTTCATTCGTAGTTTTGTTTTACAAAAAGAAACTCAATATTTCATAATTTTGAAATTTATATTTTATTCTCGATACTGAACTTTTGTTCTATGCAAAAGAACACAATTTTTTGTAATTTCGAAATTTATATTTTATTTTGGATCCCTACTTTTGTTTTACAAAAAGAACTCAATTTTTAGTAATTTGGATTTTTATATTTTATTTTCGATCCGTACTTTTGTTTTACAAAAGAATTCAATTTTTAATAATTTCGAAATTGATATATTATTTTTCATTCGTAGTTTTGTTTTACAAAAAGAAACTCAATAATTCATAATTTTGAAATTTATATTTTATTCTCGATATGTACTTTTGTTCTATGCAAAAGAACTCAACTTTTTGTAATTTCGAAATTGATATTTTATTTTGCATCCCTACTTTTGTTTTACAAAAATAACTCAATTTTTAGTAATTTGGATATTTATATTTTATTTTCGATCCGTACTTTTGTTTTACAAAAGAATTCAATTTTTAATAATTTCGAAATTGATATATTATTTTTCATTCGTAGTTTTGTTTTACAAAAAGAAACTCAATAATTCATAATTTTGAAATTTATATTTTATTCTCGATATGTACTTTTGTTCTATGCAAAAGAACTCAACTTTTTGTAATTTCGAAATTGATATTTTATTTTGCATCCCTACTTTTGTTTTACAAAAATAACTCAATTTTTAGTAATTTGGATATTTATATTTTATTTTCGATCCAGTACTTTTGTTTTACAAAAGAATTCAATTTTTAATAATTTCGAAATTGATATATTATTTTTCATTCGTAGTTTTGTTTTACAAAAAGAAACTCAATATTTCATAATTTTGAAATTTATATTTTATTCTCGATACGTACTTTTGTTCTATGCAAAAGAACACAATTTTTGTAATTTCGAAATTGATATTTTATTTTGGATCCCTACTTTTGTTTTACAAAAAGAACTCAATTTTTAGTAATTTGGATTTTTATATTTTATTCTCGATATGTACATTGGTTTTATGCAAAAGAACTCAATTTTTTGTAATTTCGAAATTGATATTTTATTTTGGATCCCTACTTTTGTTTTACAAAAGAACTCAAATTTTAGTAAGTTGGATATTTATATTTTATTCTCGATATGTACTTTGGTTTTATGCAAAGGAACTCAATTTTTGTAATTTCGAAATTTATATTTTATTTTGGATCCGTACTTTTGTTTTACAAAAAGAACTCAATTTTTAGTAATTTGGATATTTATATTTTATTTTCGATCCGTACTTTTGTTTTACAAAAGAATTCAATTTTTAATAATTTCGAAATTGATATATTATTTTTCATTCGTAGTTTTGTTTTACAAAAAGAAACTCAATAATTCATAATTTTGAAATTTATATTTTATTCTCGATATGTACTTTTGTTCTATGCAAAAGAACTCAACTTTTTGTAATTTCGAAATTGATATTTTATTTTGGATCCCTACTTTTGTTTTACAAAAATAACTCAATTTTTAGTAATTTGGATTTTTATATTTTATTCTCGATATGTACATTGGTTTTATGCAAAAGAACTCAATTTTTTGTAATTTCGAAATTGATATTTTATTTTGGATCCCTACTGTTGTTTTACAAAAATAACTCAATTTTTAGTAATTTGGATATTTATATTTTATTTTCGATCCGTACTTTTGTTTTACAAAAAGAATTAAATTTTTAATAATTTCGAAATTGATATATTATTTTTCATTCGTAGTTTTGTTTTACAAAAAAGAAACTCAGTATTTCATAATTTTGAAATTTATATTTTATTCTCGATACGTACTTTTGTTCTATGCAAAAGAACACAATTTTTGTAATTTCGAAATTGATATTTTATTTTGGATCCCTACTTTTGTTTTACAAAAGAACTCAATTTTTAGTAATTTGGATTTTTATATTTTATTCTCGATATGTACATTGGTTTTATGCAAAAGAACTCAATTTTTTGTAATTTCGAAATTTATATTTTATTTTGGATCCCTCTTTTGTTTTACCAAGAGAACTCAATTTATAGTAATTTGGGTATTTATATTTTATTTTCGATCCGTACTTTTGTTTTACAAAAGAATTCAATTTTTAATAATTTCGAAATTGATATATTATTTTTCATTCGTAGTTTTGTTTTACAAAAAGAAACTCAATATTTCATAATTTTGAAATTTATATTTTATTCTCGATACGTACTTTTGTTCTATGCAAAAGAACTCAATTTTTTGTAATTTCGAAATTTATATTTTATTTTGGATCCCTCTTTTGTTTTACCAAGAGAACTCAATTTATAGTAATTTGGATATTTATATTTTATTTTCGATCCGTACTTTTGTTTTACAAAAGAATTCAATTTTTAATAATTTCGAAATTGATATATTATTTTTCATTCGTAGTTTTGTTTTACAAAAAGAAACTCAATATTTCATAATTTTGAAATTTATATTTTATTCTCGATACGTACTTTTGTTCTATGCAAAAGAACAAAATTTTTTGTAATTTCGAAATTGATATTTTATTTTGGATCCCTACTTTTGTTTTACAAAAAGAACTCAATTTTTAGTAATTTGGATTTTTATATTTTATTCTCGATATGTACATTGGTTTTATGCAAAAGAACTCAATTTTTTGTAATTTCGAAATTGATATTTTATTTTGGATCCCTACTTTTGTTTTACAAAAGAACTCAAATTTTAGTAAGTTGGATATTTATATTTTATTCTCGATATGTACTTTGGTTTTATGCAAAAGAACTCAATTTTTGTAATTTCGAAATTTATATTTTATTTTGGATCCGTACTTTTATTTTACAAAGAGAACTCAATTTATAGTAATTTGGATATTTATATTTTATTTTCGATCCGTACTTTTGTTTTACAAAAAGAATTCAATTTTTAATAATTTCGAAATTGATATATTATTTTTCATTCGTAGTTTTGTTTTACAAAAAAGAAACTCAATATTTCATAATTTTGAAATTTATATTTTATTCTCGATACGTACTTTTGTTCTATGCAAAAGAACTCAACTTTTTGTAATTTCGAAATTGATATTTTATTTTGCATCCCTACTTTTGTTTTACAAAAATAACTCAATTTTTAGTAATTTGGATATTTATATTTTATTTTCGATCCGTACTTTTGTTTTACAAAAGAATTCAATTTTTAATAATTTCGAAATTGATATATTATTTTTCATTCGTAGTTTTGTTTTACAAAAAGAAACTCAATATTTCATAATTTTGAAATTTATATTTTATTCTCGATACGTACTTTTGTTCTATGCAAAAGAACACAATTTTTTGTAATTTCGAAATTGATATTTTATTTTGGATCCCTACTTTTGTTTTACAAAAAGAACTCAATTTTTAGTAATTTGGATTTTTATATTTTATTCTCGATATGTACATTGGTTTTATGCAAAAGAACTCAATTTTTGTAATTTCGAAATTTATATTTTATTTTGGATCCCTACTTTTGTTTTACAAAAAGAACTCAAATTTTAGTAAGTTGGATATTTATATTTTATTCTCGATATGCACTTTGGTTTTATGCAAAAGAACTCAATTTTTTGTAATTTCGAAATTTATATTTTATTTTGGATCCGTACTTTTATTTTACAAAGAGAACTCAATTTATAGTAATTTGGATATTTATATTTTATTTTCGATCCGTACTTTTGTTTTACAAAAGAATTCAATTTTTAATAATTTCGAAATTGATATATTATTTTTCATTCGTAGTTTTGTTTTACAAAAAGAAACTCAATAATTCATAATTTTGAAATTTATATTTTATTCTCGATATGTACTTTTGTTCTATGCAAAAGAACTCAACTTTTTGTAATTTCGAAATTGATATTTTATTTTGGATCCCTACTTTTGTTTTACAAAAATAACTCAATTTTTAGTAATTTGGATATTTATATTTTATTTTCGATCCGTACTTTTGTTTTACAAAAGAATTCAATTTTTAATAATTTCGAAATTGATATATTATTTTTCATTCGTAGTTTTGTTTTACAAAAAGAAACTCAATATTTCATAATTTTGAAATTTATATTTTATTCTCGATACGTACTTTTGTTCTATGCAAAAGAACACAATTGTTTGTAATTTCGAAATTGATATTTTATTTTGGATCCCTACTTTTGTTTTACAAAAAGAACTCAATTCTTAGTAATTTTGATTTTTATATTTTATTCTCGATATGTACATTGGTTTTATGCAAAAGAACTCAACTTTTTGTAATTTCGAAATTGATATTTTATTTTAGATCCCTACTTTTGTTTTACAAAAAGAACTCAATTTTTAGTAATTTGGATTTTTATATTTTATTCTCGATATGTACATTGGTTTTATGCAAAAGAACTCAATTTTTTGTAATTTCGAAATTTATATTTTATTTTGGATCCGTACTTTTATTTTACAAAGAGAACTCAATTTATAGTAATTTGGATATTTATATTTTATTTTCGATCCGTACTTTTGTTTTACAAAAGAATTCAATTTTTAATAATTTCGAAATTGATATATTATTTTTCATTCGTAGTTTTGTTTTACAAAAAGAAACTCAATAATTCATAATTTTGAAATTTATATTTTATTCTCGATATGTACTTTTGTTCTATGCAAAAGAACTCAACTTTTTGTAATTTCGAAATTGATATTTTATTTTGCATCCCTACTTTTGTTTTACAAAAATAACTCAATTTTTAGTAATTTGGATATTTATATTTTATTTTCGATCCGTACTTTTGTTTTACAAAAAGAATTCAATTTTTAATAATTTCGAAATTGATATATTATTTTTCATTCGTAGTTTTGTTTTACAAAAAGAAACTCAATATTTCATAATTTTGAAATTTATATTTTATTCTCGATACGTACTTTTGTTCTATGCAAAAGAACACAATTTTTTGTAATTTCGAAATTGATATTTTATTTTGGATCCCTACTTTTGTTTTACAAAAAGAACTCAATTTTTAGTAATTTGGATTTTTATATTTTATTCTCGATATGTACATTGGTTTTATGCAAAAGAACTCAATTTTTTGTAATTTCGAAATTGATATTTTATTTTGGATCCCTACTTTTGTTTTACAAAAAGAACTCAAATTTTAGTAAGTTGGATATTTATATTTTATTCTCGATATGCACTTTGGTTTTATGCAAAAGAACTCAATTTTTTGTAATTTCGAAATTTATATTTTATTTTGGATCCGTACTTTTATTTTACAAAGAGAACTCAATTTATAGTAATTTGGATATTTATATTTTATTTTCGATCCGTACTTTTGTTTTACAAAAGAATTCAATTTTTAATAATTTCGAAATTGATATATTATTTTTCATTCGTAGTTTTGTTTTACAAAAAGAAACTCAATAATTCATAATTTTGAAATTTATATTTTATTCTCGATATGTACTTTTGTTCTATGCAAAAGAACTCAACTTTTGTAATTTCGAAATTGATATTTTATTTTGCATCCCTACTTTTGTTTTACAAAAATAACTCAATTTTTAGTAATTTGGATATTTATATTTTATTTTCGATCCGTACTTTTGTTTTACAAAAAGAATTCAATTTTTAATAATTTCGAAATTGATATATTATTTTTCATTCGTAGTTTTGTTTTACAAAAAGAAACTCAATATTTCATAATTTTGAAATTTATATTTTATTCTCGATACGTACTTTTGTTCTATGCAAAAGAACACAAGTTTTTGTAATTTCGAAATTGATATTTTATTTTGGATCCCTACTTTTGTTTTACAAAAGAACTCAATTTTTAGTAATTTGGATTTTTATATTTTATTCTCGATATGTACATTGGTTTTATGCAAAAGAACTCAATTTTTGTAATTTCGAAATTTATATTTTATTTTGGATCCCTCTTTTGTTTTACCAAGAGAACTCAATTTATAGTAATTTGGATATTTATATTTTATTTTCGATCCGTACTTTTGTTTTACAAAAAGAATTCAATTTTTAATAATTTCGAAATTGATATATTATTTTTCATTCAGTAGTTTTGTTTTACAAAAAGAAACTCAATATTTCATAATTTTGAAATTTATATTTTATTCTCGATACGTACTTTTGTTCTATGCAAAAGAACACAATTTTTTGTAATTTCGAAATTGATATTTTATTTTGGATCCCTACTTTTGTTTTACAAAAAGAACTCAATTTTTAGTAATTTGGATTTTTATATTTTATTCTCGATATGTACATTGGTTTTATGCAAAAGAACTCAATTTTTTGTAATTTCGAAATTGATATTTTATTTTGGATCCCTACTTTTGTTTTACAAAAAGAACTCAATTTTTAGTAATTTGGATTTTTATATTTTATTCTCGATATGTACATTGGTTTTATGCAAAAGAACTCAATTTTTGTAATTTCGAAATTTATATTTTATTTTGGATCCCCTGTTTTGTTTTACCAAGAGAACTCAATTTATAGTAATTTGGATATTTATATTTTATTTTCGATCCGTACTTTTGTTTTACAAAAGAATTCAATTTTTAATAATTTCGAAATTGATATATTATTTTTCATTCGTAGTTTTGTTTTACAAAAAGAAACTCAATATTTCATAATTTTGAAATTTATATTTTATTCTCGATACGTACTTTTGTTCTATGCAAAAGAACTCAATTTTTTATAATTTCGAAATTGATATTTTATTTTGGATCCCTACTTTTGTTTTACAAAAAGAACTCAATTTTTAGTAATTTGGATATTTATATTTTATTCTCGATATGTACATTGGTTTTATGCAAAAGAACTCAATTTTTTGTAATTTCGAAATTTATATTTTATTTTGGATCCCTGCTTTTGTTTTACCAAGAGAACTCAATTTATAGTAATTTGGATATTTATATTTTATTTTCGATCCGTACTTTTGTTTTACAAAAGAATTCAATTTTTAATAATTTCGAAATTGATATACTATTTTTCATTCGTAGTTTTGTTTTACAAAAAGAAACTCAATATTTCATAATTTTGAAATTTATATTTTATTCTCGATACGTACTTTTGTTCTATGCAAAAGAACTCAATTTTTGTAATTTCGAAATTGATATTTTATTTTGGATCCCTACTTTTGTTGTACAAAAAGAACTCAATTTTTAGTAATTTGGAAATTTATAGTTTATTCTCGATATGTACATTGGTTTTATGCAAAAGAACTCAATTTTTTGTAATTTCGAAATTTTATATTTTACTTTGGATCGCTACTTTTATTTTACAAGGAGAACTCAATTTATAGTAATTTGGATATTTATATTTTATTTTCGATCCGTACTTTTGTTTTACAAAAAGAATTCAATTTTTAATAATTTCGAAATTGATATATTATTTTTCATTCGTAGTTTTGTTTTACAAAAAGAAACTCAATAATTCATAATTTTGAAATTTATATTTTATTCTCGATATGTACTTTTGTTCTATGCAAAAGAACTCAACTTTTTGTAATTTCGAAATTGATATTTTATTTTGGATCCCTACTTTTGTTTTACAAAAAGAACTCAATTTTTAGTAATTTGGATTTTTATATTTTATTCTCGATATGTACATTGGTTTTATGCAAAAGAACTCAATTTTTTGTAATTTCGAAATTTATATTTTATTTTGGATCCCCTCTTTTGTTTTACCAAGAGAACTCAATTTATAGTAATTTGGATATTTATATTTTATTGTCGATCCGTACTTTTGTTTTACAAAAAGAATAATTTTTAATAATTTCGAAATTGATATATTATTTTTCATTCGTAGTTTTGTTTTACAAAAAGAAACTCAATATTTCATAATTTTGAAATTTATATTTTATTCTCGATACGTACTTTTGTTCTATGCAAAAGAACACAATTTTTGTAATTTCGAAATTGATATTTTATTTTGGATCCCTACTTTTGTTTTACAAAAAGAACTCAATTTTTAGTAATTTGGATTTTTATATTTTATTCTCGATATGTACATTGGTTTTATGCAAAAGAACTCAATTTTTTGTAAGTTCGAAATTTTGTATTTTATTTTGGATCCCCTCTTTTGTTTTACCAAGAGAACTCAATCTATAGTAATTTGGATATTTATATTTTATTGTCGATCCGTACTTTTGTTTTACAAAAAGAATAATTTTTAATAATTTCGAAATTGATATATTATTTTTCATTCGTAGTTTTGTTTTACAAAAAAGAAACTCAATATTTCATAATTTTGAAATTTATATTTTATTCTCGATACGTACTTTTGTTCTATGCAAAAGAACACAATTTTTTGTAATTTCGAAATTGATATTTTATTTTGGATCCCTACTTTTGTTTTACAAAAAGAACTCAATTTTTAGTAATTTGGATTTTTATATTTTATTCTCGATATGTACATTGGTTTTATGCAAAAGAACTCAATTTTTGTAATTTCGAAATTTATATTTTATTTTGGATCCGTACTTTTGTTTTACCAAGAGAACTCAATTTATAGTAATTTGGATATTTATATTTTATTTTCGATCCGTACTTTTGTTTTACAAAAGAATTCAATTTTTAATAATTTCGAAATTGATATATTATTTTTCATTCGTAGTTTTGTTTTACAAAAAGAAACTCAATATTTCATAATTTTGAAATTTATATTTTATTCTCGATACTGAACTTTTGTTCTATGCAAAAGAACACAATTTTTTGTAATTTCGAAATTTATATTTTATTTTGGATCCCTACTTTTGTTTTACAAAAAGAACTCAATTTTTAGTAATTTGGATTTTTATATTTTATTTTCGATCCGTACTTTTGTTTTACAAAAGAATTCAATTTTTAATAATTTCGAAATTGATATATTATTTTTCATTCGTAGTTTTGTTTTACAAAAAGAAACTCAATATTTCATAATTTTGAAATTTATATTTTATTCTCGATACGTACTTTTGTTCTATGCAAAAGAACACAATTTTTGTAATTTCGAAATTGATATTTTATTTTGGATCCCTACTTTTGTTTTACAAAAAGAACTCAATTTTTAGTAATTTGGATTTTTATATTTTATTCTCGATATGTACATTGGTTTTATGCAAAAGAACTCAATTTTTTGTAATTTCGAAATTTATATTTTATTTTGGATCCCTCTTTGTTTTACCAAGAGAACTCAATTTATAGTAATTTGGATATTTATATTTTATTTTCGATCCGTACTTTTGTTTTACAAAAGAATTCAATTTTTAATAATTTCGAAATTGATATATTATTTTTCATTCGTAGTTTTGTTTTACAAAAAGAAACTCAATATTTCATAATTTTGAAATTTATATTTTATTCTCGATACGTACTTTTGTTCTATGCAAAAGAACACAATTTTTTGTAATTTCGAAATTGATATTTTATTTTGGATCCCTACTTTTGTTTTACAAAAGAACTCAATTTTTAGTAATTTGGATTTTTATATTTTATTCTCGATATGTACATTGGTTTTATGCAAAAGAACTCAATTTTTGTAATTACTGAAATTTATATTTTATTTTGGATCCCTCGTTTGTTTTACCAAGAGAACTCAATTTATAGTAATTTGGATATTTATATTTTATTTTCGATCCAGTACTTTTGTTTTACAAAAGAATTCAATTTTTAATAATTTCGAAATTGATATATTATTTTTCATTCGTAGTTTTGTTTTACAAAAAGAAACTCAATATTTCATAATTTTGAAATTTATATTTTATTCTTGATACGTACTTTTGTTCTATGCAAAAGAACACAATTTTTTGTAATTTCGAAATTGATATTTTATTTTGGATCCCTACTTTTGTTTTACAAAAGAACTCAATTTTTAGTAATTTGGATTTTTATATTTTATTCTCGATATGTACATTGGTTTTATGCAAAAGAACTCAATTTTTTGTAATTTCGAAATTTATATTTTATTTTGGATCCCTCTTTTGTTTTACCAAGAGAACTCAATTTATAGTAATTTGGATATTTATATTTTATTTTCGATCCAGTACTTTTGTTTTACAAAAGAATTCAATTTTTAATAATTTCGAAATTGATATATTATTTTTCATTCGTAGTTTTGTTTTACAAAAAGAAACTCAATATTTCATAATTTTGAAATTTATATTTTATTCTCGATACGTACTTTTGTTCTATGCAAAAGAACACAATTTTTTGTAATTTCGAAATTGATATTTTATTTTGGATCCCTACTTTTGTTTTACAAAAAGAACTCAATTTTTAGTAATTTGGATTTTTATATTTTATTCTCGATATGTACATTGGTTTTATGCAAAAGAACTCAATTTTTTGTAATTTGGAAATTTATATTTTATTTTGGATCCCCTGTTTTGTTTTACCAAGAGAACTCAATTTATAGTAATTTGGATATTTATATTTTATTTTCGATCCGTACTTTTGTTTTACAAAAAGAATTCAATTTTTAATAATTTCGAAATTGATATATTATTTTTCATTCGTAGTTTTGTTTTACAAAAAGAAACTCAATATTTCATAATTTTGAAATTTATATTTTATTCTCGATACGTACTTTTGTTCTATGCAAAAACACAATTTTTTGTAATTTCGAAATTGATATTTTATTTTGGATCCCTACTTTTGTTTTACAAAAAGAACTCAATTTTTAGTAATTTGGATTTTTATATTTTATTCTCGATATGTACATTGGTTTTATGCAAAAGAACTCAATTTTTTTAATTACTGAAATTTATATTTTATTTTGGATCCCTCGTTTGTTTTACCAAGAGAACTCAATTTATAGTAATTTGGATATTTATATTTTATTTTCGATCCGTACTTTTGTTTTACAAAAAGAATTCAATTTTTAATAATTTCGAAATTGATATATTATTTTTCATTCGTAGTTTTGTTTTACAAAAATGAAACTCAATAATTCATAATTTTGAAATTTATATTTTATTCTCGATATGTACTTTTGTTCTATGCAAAAGAACTCAACTTTTTGTAATTTCGAAATTGATATTTTATTTTGGATCCCGACTTTTGTTTTACAAAAATAACTCAATTTTTAGTAATTTGGATATTTATATTTTATTTTCGATTCGTACTTTTGTTTTACAAAAAGAATTCAATTTTTAATAATTTCGAAATTGATATATTATTTTTCATTCGTAGTTTTGTTTTACAAAAAAGAAACTCAATATTTCATAATTTTGAAATTTATATTTTATTCTCGATACGTACTTTTGTTCTATGCAAAAGAACACAATTTTTTGTAATTTCGAAATTGATATTTTATTTTGGATCCCTACTTTTGTTTTACAAAAAGAACTCAATTTTTAGTAATTTGGATTTTTATATTTTATTCTCGATATGTACATTGGTTTTATGCAAAAGAACTCAATTTTTTGTAAGTTCGAAATTTATATTTTATTTTGGATCCCTACTTTTGTTTTACAAAAAGAACTCAATTTTTAGTAATTTGGATTTTTATATTTTATTCTCGATATGTACATTGGTTTTATGCAAAAGAACTCAATTTTTTGTAAGTTCGAAATTTTGTATTTTATTTTGGATCCCCTCTTTTGTTTTACCAAGAGAACTCAATCTATAGTAATTTGGATATTTATATTTTATTTTCGATCCGTACTTTTGTTTTACAAAAGAATTCAATTTTTAATAATTTCGAAATTGATATATTATTTTTCATTCGTAGTTTTGTTTTACAAAAAGAAACTCAATATTTCATAATTTTGAAATTTATATTTTATTCTCGATACGTACTTTTGTTCTATGCAAAAGAACACAATTTTTTGTAATTTCGAAATTGATATTTTATTTTGGATCCCTACTTTTGTTTTACAAAAAGAACTCAATTTTTAGTAATTTGGATTTTTATATTTTATTCTCGATATGTACATTGGTTTTATGCAAAAGAACTCAATTTTTTGTAATTTCGAAATTTATATTTTATTTTGGATCCGTACTTTTGTTTTACCAAGAGAACTCAATTTATGGTAATTTGGATATTTATATTTTATTTTCGATCCGTACTTTTGTTTTACAAAAAGAATTCAAATTTTAATAATTTCGAAATTGATATATTATTTTTCATTCGTAGTTTTGTTTTACAAAAAAGAAACTCAATATTTCATAATTTTGAAATTTATATTTTATTCTCGATACGAACTTTTGTTGTATGCAAAAGAACACAATTTTTTGTAATTTCGAAATTTATATTTTATTTTGGATCCCTACTTTTGTTTTACAAAAAGAACTCAATTTTTAGTAATTTGGATTTTTATATTTTATTTTCGATCCAGTACTTTTGTTTTACAAAAGAATTCAATTTTTAATAATTTCGAAATTGATATATTATTTTTCATTCGTAGTTTTGTTTTACAAAAAGAAACTCAATATTTCATAATTTTGAAATTTATATTTTATTCTCGATACGTACTTTTTGTTCTATGCAAAAGAACACAATTTTTGTAATTTCGAAATTGATATTTTATTTTGGATCCCTACTTTTGTTTTACAAAAGAACTCAATTTTTAGTAATTTGGATTTTTATATTTTATTCTCGATATGTACATTGGTTTTATGCAAAAGAACTCAATTTTTTGTAATTTCGAAATTTATATTTTATTTTGGATCCCCTCTTTTGTTTTACCAAGAGAACTCAATTTATAGTAATTTGGATATTTATATTTTATTTTCGATCCGTACTTTTGTTTTACAAAAAGAATTCAATTTTTAATAATTTCGAAATTGATATATTATTTTTCATTCGTAGTTTTGTTTTACAAAAAGAAACTCAATATTTCATAATTTTGAAATTTATATTTTATTCTCGATACGTACTTTTGTTCTATGCAAAAGAACACAATTTTTGTAATTTCGAAATTGATATTTTATTTTGGATCCCTACTTTTGTTTTACAAAAGAACTCAATTTTTAGTAATTTGGATTTTTATATTTTATTCTCGATATGTACATTGGTTTTATGCAAAAGAACTCAATTTTTTGTAATTTCGAAATTTATATTTTATTTTGGATCCCTGTTTTGTTTTACCAAGAGAACTCAATTTATAGTAATTTGGATATTTATATTTTATTTTCGATCCAGTACTTTTGTTTTACAAAAGAATTCAATTTTTAATAATTTCGAAATTGATATATTATTTTTCATTCGTAGTTTTGTTTTACAAAAAGAAACTCAATATTTCATAATTTTGAAATTTATATTTTATTCTCGATACGTACTTTTGTTCTATGCAAAAGAACACAATTTTTGTAATTTCGAAATTGATATTTTATTTTGGATCCCTACTTTTGTTTTACAAAAAGAACTCAATTTTTAGTAATTTGGATTTTTATATTTTATTCTCGATATGTACATTGGTTTTATGCAAAAGAACTCAATTTTTTGTAATTACGAAATTTATATTTTATTTTGGATCCCTCGTTTGTTTTACCAAGAGAACTCAATTTATAGTAATTTGGATATTTATATTTTATTTTCGATCCGTACTTTTGTTTTACAAAAAGAATTCAATTTTTAATAATTTCGAAATTGATATATTATTTTTCATTCGTAGTTTTGTTTTACAAAAAGAAACTCAATAATTCATAATTTTGAAATTTATATTTTATTCTCGATATGTACTTTTGTTCTATGCAAAAGAACTCAACTTTTTGTAATTTCGAAATTGATATTTTATTTTGGATCCCAACTTTTGTTTTACAAAAATAACTCAATTTTTAGTAATTCGGATATTTATATTTTATTTTCGATCCGTACTTTTGTTTTACAAAAAGAATTCAATTTTTAATAATTTCGAAATTGATATATTATTTTTCATTCGTAGTTTTGTTTTACAAAAAAGAAACTAAATATTTCATAATTTTGAAATTTATATTTAATTCTCGATACGTACTTTTGTTCTACGCAAAAGAACACAATTTTTTGTAATTTCGAAATTGATATTTTATTTTGGATCCCTACTTTTGTTTTACAAAAAGAACTCAATTTTTAGTAATTTGGATTTTTATATTTTATTCTCGATATGTACATTGGTTTTATGCAAAAGAACTCAATTTTTTGTAATTACGAAATTTATATTTTATTTTGGATCCCTCGTTTGTTTTACCAAGAGAACTCAATTTATAGTAATTTGGATATTTATATTTTATTTTCGATCCGTACTTTTGTTTTACAAAAGAATTCAATTTTTAATAATTTCGAAATTGATATATTATTTTTCATTCGTAGTTTTGTTTTACAAAAAAGAAACTCAATAATTCATAATTTTGAAATTTATATTTTATTCTCGATAGGTACTTTTGTTCTATGCAAAAGAACTCAACTTTTTGTAATTTCGAAATTGATATTTTATTTTGGATCCCTACTTTTGTTTTACAAAAAGAACTCAATTTTTAGTAATTCGGATATTTATATTTTATTTTCGATCCGTACTTTTGTTTTACAAAAAGAATTCAATTTTTAATAATTTCGAAATTGATATATTATTTTTCATTCGTAGTTTTGTTTTACAAAAAGAAACTCAATATTTCATAATTTTGAAATTTATATTTTATTCTCGAAACGTACTTTTGTTCTATGCAAAAGAACACAATTTTTGTAATTTCGAAATTGATATTTTATTTTGGATCCCTACTTTTGTTTTACAAAAAGAACTCAATTTTTAGTAATTTGGATTTTTATATTTTATTCTCGATATGTACATTGGTTTTATGCAAAAGAACTCAATTTTTTGTAATTTCGAAATTTATATTTTATTTTGGATCCCCTCTTTTGTTTTACCAAGAGAACTCAATTTATAGTAATTTGGATATTTATATTTTATTTTCGATCCGTACTTTTGTTTTACAAAAGAATTCAATTTTTAATAATTTCGAAATTGATATATTATTTTTCATTCGTAGTTTTGTTTTACAAAAAGAAACTCAATAATTCATAATTTTGAAATTTATATTTTATTCTCGATAGGTACTTTTGTTCTATGCAAAAGAACTCAACTTTTTGTAATTTCGAAATTGATATTTTATTTTGGATCCCAACTTTTGTTTTACAAAAATAACTCAATTTTTAGTAATTCGGATATTTATATTTTATTTTCGATCCGTACTTTTGTTTTACAAAAAGAATTCAATTTTTAATAATTTCGAAATTGATATATTATTTTTCATTCGTAGTTTTGTTTTACAAAAAGAAACTCAATATTTCATAATTTTGAAATTTATATTTTATTCTCGAAACGTACTTTTGTTCTATGCAAAAGAACACAATTTTTTGTAATTTCGAAATTGATATTTTATTTTGGATCCCTACTTTTGTTTTACAAAAAGAACTCAATTTTTAGTAATTTGGATTTTTATATTTTATTCTCGATATGTACATTGGTTTTATGCAAAAGAACTCAATTTTTTGTAATTTCGAAATTTATATTTTATTTTGGATCCCTCTTTTGTTTTACCAAGAGAACTCAATTTATAGTAATTTGGATATTTATATTTTATTTTCGATCCGTACTTTTGTTTTACAAAAGAATTCAATTTTTAATAATTTCGAAATTGATATATTATTTTTCATTCGTAGTTTTGTTTTACAAAAAGAAACTCAATATTTCATAATTTTGAAATTTATATTTTATTCTCGATACTGAACTTTTGTTCTATGCAAAAGAACACAATTTTTTGTAATTTCGAAATTTATATTTTATTTTGGATCCCTACTTTTGTTTTACAAAAGAACTCAATTTTTAGTAATTTGGATTTTTATATTTTATTTTCGATCCAGTACTTTTGTTTTACAAAAAGAATTCAATTTTTAATAATTTCGAAATTGATATATTATTTTTCATTCGTAGTTTTGTTTTACAAAAAGAAACTCAATATTTCATAATTTTGAAATTTATATTTTATTCTCGATACGTACTTTTGTTCTATGCAAAAGAACACAATTTTTTGTAATTTCGAAATTGATATTTTATTTTGGATCCCTACTTTTGTTTTACAAAAGAACTCAATTTTTAGTAATTTGGATTTTTATATTTTATTCTCGATATGTACATTGGTTTTATGCAAAAGAACTCAATTTTTTGTAAGTTCGAAATTTATATTTTATTTTGGATCCCTCTTTTGTTTTACCAAGAGAACTCAATCTATAGTAATTTGGATATTTATATTTTATTTTCGATCCGTACTTTTGTTTTACAAAAGAATTCAATTTTTAATAATTTCGAAATTGATATATTATTTTTCATTCGTAGTTTTGTTTTACAAAAAGAAACTCAATATTTCATAATTTTGAAATTTATATTTTATTCTCGATACGTACTTTTGTTCTATGCAAAAGAACACAATTTTTTGTAATTTCGAAATTGATATTTTATTTTGGATCCCTACTTTTGTTTTACAAAAAGAACTCAATTTTTAGTAATTTGGATTTTTATATTTTATTCTCGATATGTACATTGGTTTTATGCAAAAGAACTCAATTTTTTGTAATTTCGAAATTTATATTTTATTTTGGATCCGTACTTTTGTTTTACCAAGAGAACTCAATTTATAGTAATTTGGATATTTATATTTTATTTTCGATCCGTACTTTTGTTTTACAAAAAGAATTCAATTTTTAATAATTTCGAAATTGATATATTATTTTTCATTCGTAGTTTTGTTTTACAAAAAGAAACTCAATATTTCATAATTTTGAAATTTATATTTTATTCTCGATACTGAACTTTTGTTCTATGCAAAAGAACACAATTTTTTGTAATTTCGATATTGATATTTTATTTTGGATCCCTACTTTTGTTTTACAAAAGAACTCAATTTTTAGTAATTTGGATTTTTATATTTTATTCTCGATATGTACATTGGTTTTATGCAAAAGAACTCAATTTTTTGTAATTTCGAAATTGATATTTTATTTTGGATCCCTACTTTTGTTTTACAAAAAGAACTCAAATTTTAGTAAGTTGGATATTTATATTTTATTCTCGATATGTACTTTGGTTTTATGCAAAAGAACTCAATTTTTTGTAATTTCGAAATTTATATTTTATTTTGGATCCCTCGTTTGTTTTACTGAAGAGAACTCAATTTATAGTAATTTGGATATTTATATTTTATTTTCGATCCGTACTTTTGTTTTACAAAAAGAATTCAATTTTTAATAATTTCGAAATTGATATATTATTTTTCATTCGTAGTTTTGTTTTACAAAAAGAAACTCAATATTTCATAATTTTGAAATTTATATTTTATTCTCGATACGTACTTTTGTTCTATGCAAAAGAACACAATTTTTTGTAATTTCGAAATTGATATTTTATTTTGGATCCCTACTTTTGTTTTACAAAAAGAACTCAATTTTTAGTAATTTGGATTTTTATATTTTATTCTCGATATGTACATTGGTTTTATGCAAAAGAACTCAATTTTTTGTAATTTCGAAATTTATATTTTATTTTGGATCCCCTGTTTTGTTTTACCAAGAGAACTCAATTTATAGTAATTTGGATATTTATATTTTATTTTCGATCCGTACTTTTGTTTTACAAAAAGAATTCAATTTTTAATAATCTCGAAATTTATATATTATTTTTCATTCGTAGTTTTGTTTTACAAAAAAGAAACTCAATATTTCATAATTTTGAAATTTATATTTTATTCTCGATACGAACTTTTGTTCTATGCAAAAGAACACAAGTTTTTGTAATTTCGAAATTGATATTTTATTTTGGATCCCTACTTTTGTTTTACAAAAAGAACTCAATTTTTAGTAATTTGGATTTTTATATTTTATTTTCGATCCGTACTTTTGTTTTACAAAAGAATTCAATTTTTAATAATTTCAAATTGATATATTATTTTTCATTCGTAGTTTTGTTTTACAAAAAGAAACTCAATATTTCATAATTTTGAAATTTATATTTTATTCTCGATACGTACTTTTGTTCTATGCAAAAGAACACAATTTTTGTAATTTCGAAATTGATATTTTATTTTGGATCCCTACTTTTGTTTTACAAAAGAACTCAATTTTTAGTAATTTGGATTTTTATATTTTATTCTCGATATGTACATTGGTTTTATGCAAAAGAACTCAATTTTTTGTAATTTCGAAATTTATATTTTATTTTGGATCCCTCTTTTGTTTTACCAAGAGAACTCAATTTATAGTAATTTGGATATTTATATTTTATTTTCGATCCGTACTTTTGTTTTACAAAAAGAATTCAATTTTTAATAATTTCGAAATTGATATATTATTTTTCATTCGTAGTTTTGTTTTACAAAAAGAAACTCAATATTTCATAATTTTGAAATTTATATTTTATTCTCGATATGTACTTTTGTTCTATGCAAAAGAACACAATTTTTTGTAATTTCGAAATTGATATTTTATTTTGGATCCCTACTTTTGTTTTACAAAAGAACTCAATTTTTAGTAATTTGGATTTTTATATTTTATTCTCGATATGTACATTGGTTTTATGCAAAAGAACTCAATTTTTTGTAATTTCGAAATTTATATTTTATTTTGGATCCTCTGTTTTGTTTTACCAAGAGAACTCAATTTATAGTAATTTGGATATTTATATTTTATTTTCGATCCAGTACTTTTGTTTTACAAAAGAATTCAATTTTTAATAATTTCGAAATTGATATATTATTTTTCATTCGTAGTTTTGTTTTACAAAAAGAAACTCAATATTTCATAATTTTGAAATTTATATTTTATTCTCGATACGTACTTTTGTTCTATGCAAAAGAACACAATTTTTTGTAATTTCGAAATTGATATTTTATTTTGGATCCCTACTTTTGTTTTACAAAAAGAACTCAATTTTTAGTAATTTGGATTTTTATATTTTATTCTCGATATGTACATTGGTTTTATGCAAAAGAACTCAATTTTTTGTAATTTCGAAATTTATATTTTATTTTGGATCCCTCTTTTGTTTTACCAAGAGAACTCAATTTATAGTAATTTGGATATTTATATTTTATTTTCGATCCGTACTTTTGTTTTACAAAAGAATTCAATTTTTAATAATTTCGAAATTGATATATTATTTTTCATTCGTAGTTTTGTTTTACAAAAAGAAACTCAATATTTCATAATTTTGAAATTTATATTTTATTCTCGATATGTACTTTTGTTCTATGCAAAAGAACACAATTTTTTGTAATTTCGAAATTGATATTTTATTTTGGATCCCTACTTTTGTTTTACAAAAAGAACTCAATTTTTAGTAATTTGGATTTTTATATTTTATTCTGCAAAAGAACTCAATTTTTTGTAATTTCGAAATTTATATTTTATTTTGGATCCCCTGTTTTGTTTTACCAAGAGAACTCAATTTATAGTAATTTGGATATTTATATTTTATTTTCGATCCGTACTTTTGTTTTACAAAAAGAATTCAATTTTTAATAATTTCGAAATTGATATATTATTTTTCATTCGTAGTTTTGTTTTACAAAAAGAAACTCAATATTTCATAATTTTGAAATTTATATTTTATTCTCGATACGTACTTTTGTTCTATGCAAAAGAACACAATTTTTGTAATTTCGAAATTGATATTTTATTTTGGATCCCTACTTTTGTTTTACAAAAGAACTCAATTTTTAGTAATTTGGATTTTTATATTTTATTCTCGATATGTACATTGGTTTTATGCAAAAGAACTCAATTTTTTGTAATTTCGAAATTTATATTTTATTTTGGATCCCTCTTTTGTTTTACCAAGAGAACTCAATTTATAGTAATTTGGATATTTATATTTTATTTTCGATCCAGTACTTTTGTTTTACAAAAAGAATTCAATTTTTAATAATTTCGAAATTGATATATTATTTTTCATTCGTAGTTTTGTTTTACAAAAAGAAACTCAATATTTCATAATTTTGAAATTTATATTTTATTCTCGATACGTACTTTTTGTTCTATACAAAAGAACACAATTTTTTGTAATTTCGATATTGATATTTTATTTTGGATCCCTACTTTTGTTTTACAAAAAGAACTCAATTTTTAGTAATTTGGATTTTTATATTTTATTCTCGATATGTACATTGGTTTTATGCAAAAGAACTCAATTTTTTGTAATTTCGAAATTGATATTTTATTTTGGATCCCTACTTTTGTTTTACAAAAAGAACTCAAATTTTAGTAAGTTGGATATTTATATTTTATTCTCGATATGTACTTTGGTTTTATGCAAAAGAACTCAATTTTTTGTAATTTCGAAATTTATATTTTATTTTGGATCCCCTCGTTTGTTTTACTGAAGAGAACTCAATTTATAGTAATTTGGATATTTATATTTTATTTTCGATCCGTACTTTTGTTTTACAAAAGAATTCAATTTTTAATAATTTCGAAATTGTTATATTATTTTTCATTCGTAGTTTTGTTTTACAAAAAGAAACTCAATATTTCAGAATTTTGAAACTTATATTTTATTCTCGATACGTACTTTTGTTCTATGCAAAAGAACACAATTTTTTGTAATTTCGAAATTGATATTTTATTTTGGATCCCTACTTTTGTTTTACAAAAAGAACTCAATTTTTAGTAATTTGGATTTTTATATTTTATTCTCGATATGTACATTGGTTTTATGCAAAAGAACTCAAGTTTTTGTAATTTCGAAATTTATATTTTATTTTGGATCCCTCTTTTGTTTTACCAAGAGAACTCAATTTATAGTAATTTGGATATTTATATTTTATTTTCGATCCGTACTTTTGTTTTACAAAAGAATTCAATTTTTAATAATTTCGAAATTGATATATTATTTTTCATTCAGTAGTTTTGTTTTACAAAAAGAAACTCAATATTTCATAATTTTGAAATTTATATTTTATTCTCGATACGTACTTTTGTTCTATGCAAAAGAACACAATTTTTGTAATTTCGATATTGATATTTTATTTTGGATCCCTACTTTTGTTTTACAAAAAGAACTCAATTTTTAGTAATTTGGATTTTTATATTTTATTCTCGATATGTACATTGGTTTTATGCAAAAGAACTCAATTTTTTGTAATTTCGAAATTTATATTTTATTTTGGATCCCTCTTTTGTTTTACCAAGAGAACTCAATTTATAGTAATTTGGATATTTATATTTTATTTTCGATCCGTACTTTTGTTTTACAAAAGAATTCAATTTTTAATAATTTCGAAATTGATATATTATTTTTCATTCGTAGTTTTGTTTTACAAAAAGAAACTCAATATTTCATAATTTTGAAATTTATATTTTATTCTCGATACGAACTTTTGTTCTATGCAAAAGAACACAATTTTTTGTAATTTCGAAATTTATATTTTATTTTGGATCCCTACTTTTGTTTTACAAAAAGAACTCAATTTTTAGTAATTTGGATTTTTATATTTTATTTTCGATCCGTACTTTTGTTTTACAAAAGAATTCAATTTTTAATAATTTCGAAATTGATATATTATTTTTCATTCGTAGTTTTGTTTTACAAAAAGAAACTCAATATTTCATAATTTTGAAATTTATATTTTATTCTCGATACGTACTTTTGTTCTATGCAAAAGAACACAATTTTTTGTAATTTCGAAATTGATATTTTATTTTGGATCCCTACTTTTGTTTTACAAAAAGAACTCAATTTTTAGTAATTTGGATTTTTATATTTTATTCTCGATATGTACATTGGTTTTATGCAAAAGAACTCAATTTTTTGTAAGTTCGAAATTTATATTTTATTTTGGATCCCCTCTTTTGTTTTACCAAGAGAACTCAATCTATAGTAATTTGGATATTTATATTTTATTTTCGATCCGTACTTTTGTTTTACAAAAAGAATTCAATTTTTAATAATTTCGAAATTGATATATTATTTTTCATTCGTAGTTTTGTTTTACAAAAAAGAAACTCAATATTTCATAATTTTGAAATTTATATTTTATTCTCGATACGTACTTTTGTTCTATGCAAAAGAACACAATTTTTTGTAATTTCGAAATTGATATTTTATTTTGGATCCCTACTTTTGTTTTACAAAAAGAACTCAATTTTTAGTAATTTGGATTTTTATATTTTATTCTCGATATGTACATTGGTTTTATGCAAAAGAACTCAATTTTTTGTAATTTCGAAATTTATATTTTATTTTGGATCCGTACTTTTGTTTTACCAAGAGAACTCAATTTATAGTAATTTGGATATTTATATTTTATTTTCGATCCAGTACTTTTGTTTTACAAAAGAATTCAATTTTTAATAATTTCGAAATTGATATATTATTTTTCATTCGTAGTTTTGTTTTACAAAAAAGAAACTCAATATTTCATAATTTTGAAATTTATATTTTATTCTCGATACGAACTTTTGTTCTATGCAAAAGAACACAATTTTTGTAATTTCGATATTGATATTTTATTTTGGATCCCTACTTTTGTTTTACAAAAAGAACTCAATTTTTAGTAATTTGGATTTTTATATTTTATTCTCGATATGTACATTGGTTTTATGCAAAAGAACTCAATTTTTGTAATTTCGAAATTGATATTTTATTTTGGATCCCTACTTTTGTTTTACAAAAAGAACTCAAATTTTAGTAAGTTGGATATTTATATTTTATTCTCGATATGTACTTTGGTTTTATGCAAAAGAACTCAATTTTTGTAATTTCGAAATTTATATTTTATTTTGGATCCCCTCGTTTGTTTTACTGAAGAGAACTCAATTTATAGTAATTTGGATATTTATATTTTATTTTCGATCCGTACTTTTGTTTTACAAAAAGAATTCAATTTTTAATAATTTCGAAATTGTTATATTATTTTTCATTCGTAGTTTTGTTTTACAAAAAGAAACTCAATATTTCAGAATTTTGAAACTTATATTTTATTCTCGATACGTACTTTTGTTCTATGCAAAAGAACACAATTTTTGTAATTTCGAAATTGATATTTTATTTTGGATCCCTACTTTTGTTTTACAAAAAGAACTCAATTTTTAGTAATTTGGATTTTTATATTTTATTCTCGATATGTACATTGGTTTTATGCAAAAGAACTCAAGTTTTTGTAATTTCGAAATTTATATTTTATTTTGGATCCCCTCTTTTGTTTTACCAAGAGAACTCAATTTATAGTAATTTGGATATTTATATTTTATTTTCGATCCAGTACTTTTGTTTTACAAAAAGAATTCAATTTTTAATAATTTCGAAATTGATATATTATTTTTCATTCGTAGTTTTGTTTTACAAAAAGAAACTCAATATTTCATAATTTTGAAATTTATATTTTATTCTCGATACGTACTTTTGTTCTATGCAAAAGAACACAATTTTTGTAATTTCGATATTGATATTTTATTTTGGATCCCTACTTTTGTTTTACAAAAGAACTCAATTTTTAGTAATTTGGATTTTTATATTTTATTCTCGATATGTACATTGGTTTTATGCAAAAGAACTCAATTTTTTGTAATTTCGAAATTTATATTTTATTTTGGATCCCCTCTTTTGTTTTACCAAGAGAACTCAATTTATAGTAATTTGGATATTTATATTTTATTTTCGATCCAGTACTTTTGTTTTACAAAAGAATTCAATTTTTAATAATTTCGAAATTGATATATTATTTTTCATTCGTAGTTTTGTTTTACAAAAAGAAACTCAATATTTCATAATTTTGAAATTTATATTTTATTCTCGATACTGAACTTTTGTTCTATGCAAAAGAACACAATTTTTGTAATTTCGAAATTTATATTTTATTTTGGATCCCTACTTTTGTTTTACAAAAAGAACTCAATTTTTAGTAATTTGGATTTTTATATTTTATTTTCGATCCGTACTTTTGTTTTACAAAAGAATTCAATTTTTAATAATTTCGAAATTGATATATTATTTTTCATTCGTAGTTTTGTTTTACAAAAAGAAACTCAATATTTCATAATTTTGAAATTTATATTTTATTCTCGATACGTACTTTTGTTCTATGCAAAAGAACACAATTTTTTGTAATTTCGAAATTGATATTTTATTTTGGATCCCTACTTTTGTTTTACAAAAGAACTCAATTTTTAGTAATTTGGATTTTTATATTTTATTCTCGATATGTACATTGGTTTTATGCAAAAGAACTCAATTTTTTGTAAGTTCGAAATTTATATTTTATTTTGGATCCCTCTTTTGTTTTACCAAGAGAACTCAATCTATAGTAATTTGGATATTTATATTTTATTTTCGATCCAGTACTTTTGTTTTACAAAAGAATTCAATTTTTAATAATTTCGAAATTGATATATTATTTTTCATTCGTAGTTTTGTTTTACAAAAAGAAACTCAATATTTCATAATTTTGAAATTTATATTTTATTCTCGATACGTACTTTTGTTCTATGCAAAAGAACACAATTTTTGTAATTTCGAAATTGATATTTTATTTTGGATCCCTACTTTTGTTTTACAAAAAGAACTCAATTTTTAGTAATTTGGATTTTTATATTTTATTCTCGATATGTACATTGGTTTTATGCAAAAGAACTCAATTTTTTGTAATTTCGAAATTTATATTTTATTTTGGATCCGTACTTTTGTTTTACCAAGAGAACTCAATTTATAGTAATTTGGATATTTATATTTTATTTTCGATCCGTACTTTTGTTTTACAAAAGAATTCAATTTTTAATAATTTCGAAATTGATATATTATTTTTCATTCGTAGTTTTGTTTTACAAAAAGAAACTCAATATTTCATAATTTTGAAATTTATATTTTATTCTCGATACTGAACTTTTGTTCTATGCAAAAGAACACAATTTTTTGTAATTTCGATATTGATATTTTATTTTGGATCCCTACTTTTGTTTTACAAAAGAACTCAATTTTTAGTAATTTGGATTTTTATATTTTATTTTCGATCCGTACTTTTGTTTTACAAAAGAATTCAATTTTTAATAATTTCGAAATTGATATATTATTTTTCATTCGTAGTTTTGTTTTACAAAAAGAAACTCAATATTTCATAATTTTGAAATTTATATTTTATTCTCGATACGTACTTTTGTTCTATGCAAAAGAACACAATTTTTTGTAATTTCGAAATTGATATTTTATTTTGGATCCCTACTTTTGTTTTACAAAAGAACTCAATTTTTAGTAATTTGGATTTTTATATTTTATTCTCGATATGTACATTGGTTTTATGCAAAAGAACTCAATTTTTGTAATTTCGAAATTTATATTTTATTTTGGATCCCTCTTTTGTTTTACCAAGAGAACTCAATTTATAGTAATTTGGATATTTATATTTTATTTTCGATCCGTACTTTTGTTTTACAAAAGAATTCAATTTTTAATAATCTCGAAATTTATATATTATTTTTCATTCGTAGTTTTGTTTTACAAAAAGAAACTCAATATTTCATAATTTTGAAATTTATATTTTATTCTCGATACTGAACTTTTGTTCTATGCAAAAGAACACAATTTTTTGTAATTTCGAAATTTATATTTTATTTTGGATCCCTACTTTTGTTTTACAAAAAGAACTCAATTTTTAGTAATTTGGATTTTTATATTTTATTTTCGATCCAGTACTTTTGTTTTACAAAAAGAATTCAATTTTTAATAATTTCGAAATTGATATATTATTTTTCATTCGTAGTTTTGTTTTACAAAAAGAAACTCAATATTTCATAATTTTGAAATTTATATTTTATTCTCGATACGTACTTTTGTTCTATGCAAAAGAACACAATTTTTTGTAATTTCGAAATTGATATTTTATTTTGGATCCCTACTTTTGTTTTACAAAAAGAACTCAATTTTTAGTAATTTGGATTTTTATATTTTATTCTCGATATGTACATTGGTTTTATGCAAAAGAACTCAATTTTTTGTAATTTCGAAATTTATATTTTATTTTGGATCCCTCTTTTGTTTTACCAAGAGAACTCAATTTATAGTAATTTGGATATTTATATTTTATTTTCGATCCAGTACTTTTGTTTTACAAAAGAATTCAATTTTTAATAATTTCGAAATTGATATATTATTTTTCATTCGTAGTTTTGTTTTACAAAAAGAAACTCAATATTTCATAATTTTGAAATTTATATTTTATTCTCGATATGTACTTTTGTTCTATGCAAAAGAACACAATTTTTTGTAATTTCGAAATTGATATTTTATTTTGGATCCCTACTTTTGTTTTACAAAAAGAACTCAATTTTTAGTAATTTGGATTTTTATATTTTATTCTCGATATGTACATTGGTTTTATGCAAAAGAACTCAATTTTTTGTAATTTCGAAATTTATATTTTATTTTGGATCCCCTGTTTTGTTTTACCAAGAGAACTCAATTTATAGTAATTTGGATATTTATATTTTATTTTCGATCCGTACTTTTGTTTTACAAAAAGAATTCAATTTTTAATAATTTCGAAATTGATATATTATTTTTCATTCGTAGTTTTGTTTTACAAAAAGAAACTCAATATTTCATAATTTTGAAATTTATATTTTATTCTCGATACGTACTTTTGTTCTATGCAAAAGAACACAATTTTTGTAATTTCGAAATTGATATTTTATTTTGGATCCCTACTTTTGTTTTACAAAAAGAACTCAATTTTTAGTAATTTGGATTTTTATATTTTATTCTCGATATGTACATTGGTTTTATGCAAAAGAACTCAATTTTTGTAATTTCGAAATTTATATTTTATTTTGGATCCCTCTTTTGTTTTACCAAGAGAACTCAATTTATAGTAATTTGGATATTTATATTTTATTTTCGATCCGTACTTTTGTTTTACAAAAAGAATTCAATTTTTAATAATTTCGAAATTGATATATTATTTTTCATTCGTAGTTTTGTTTTACAAAAAGAAACTCAATATTTCATAATTTTGAAATTTATATTTTATTCTCGATACGTACTTTTGTTCTATACAAAAGAACACAATTTTTGTAATTTCGATATTGATATTTTATTTTGGATCCCTACTTTTGTTTTACAAAAAGAACTCAATTTTTAGTAATTTGGATTTTTATATTTTATTCTCGATATGTACATTGGTTTTATGCAAAAGAACTCAATTTTTGTAATTTCGAAATTGATATTTTATTTTGGATCCCTACTTTTGTTTTACAAAAAGAACTCAAATTTTAGTAAGTTGGATATTTATATTTTATTCTCGATATGTACTTTGGTTTTATGCAAAAGAACTCAATTTTTTGTAATTTCGAAATTTATATTTTATTTTGGATCCCTCGTTTGTTTTACTGAAGAGAACTCAATTTATAGTAATTTGGATATTTATATTTTATTTTCGATCCAGTACTTTTGTTTTACAAAAAGAATTCAATTTTTAATAATTTCGAAATTGTTATATTATTTTTCATTCGTAGTTTTGTTTTACAAAAAGAAACTCAATATTTCAGAATTTTGAAACTTATATTTTATTCTCGATACGTACTTTTGTTCTATGCAAAAGAACACAATTTTTGTAATTTCGAAATTGATATTTTATTTTGGATCCCTACTTTTGTTTTACAAAAAGAACTCAATTTTTAGTAATTTGGATTTTTATATTTTATTCTCGATATGTACATTGGTTTTATGCAAAAGAACTCAATTTTTGTAATTTCGAAATTTATATTTTATTTTGGATCCCTCTTTTGTTTTACCAAGAGAACTCAATTTATAGTAATTTGGATATTTATATTTTATTTTCGATCCGTACTTTTGTTTTACAAAAGAATTCAATTTTTAATAATTTCGAAATTGATATATTATTTTTCATTCGTAGTTTTGTTTTACAAAAAGAAACTCAATAATTCATAATTTTGAAATTTATATTTTATTCTCGATATGTACTTTTGTTCTATGTGCAAAAGAACTCAATTTTTTGTAATTTCGAAATTGATATTTTATTTTGGATCCCTACTTTTGTTTTACAAAAGAACTCAATTTTTAGTAATTTGGATTTTTATATTTTATTCTCGATATGTACATTGGTTTTATGCAAAAGAACTCAATTTTTTGTAATTTCGAAATTTATATTTTATTTTGGATCCCCTGTTTTGTTTTACCAAGAGAACTCAATTTATAGTAATTTGGATATTTATATTTTATTTTCGATCCGTACTTTTGTTTTACAAAAGAATTCAATTTTTAATAATTTCGAAATTGATATATTATTTTTCATTCGTAGTTTTGTTTTACAAAAAGAAACTCAATATTTCATAATTTTGAAATTTATATTTTATTCTCGATACGTACTTTTGTTCTATGCAAAAGAACACAATTTTTTGTAATTTCGAAATTGATATTTTATTTTGGATCCCTACTTTTGTTTTACAAAAGAACTCAATTTTTAGTAATTTGGATTTTTATATTTTATTCTCGATATGTACATTGGTTTTATGCAAAAGAACTCAATTTTTTGTAATTTCGAAATTTATATTTTATTTTGGATCCCCTCTTTGTTTTACCAAGAGAACTCAATTTATAGTAATTTGGATATTTATATTTTATTTTCGATCCGTACTTTTGTTTTACAAAAGAATTCAATTTTTAATAATTTCGAAATTGATATATTATTTTTCATTCGTAGTTTTGTTTTACAAAAAAGAAACTCAATATTTCATAATTTTGAAATTTATATTTTATTCTCGATACGTACTTTTGTTCTATACAAAAGAACACAATTTTTTGTAATTTCGATATTGATATTTTATTTTGGATCCCTACTTTTGTTTTACAAAAAGAACTCAATTTTTAGTAATTTGGATTTTTATATTTTATTCTCGATATGTACATTGGTTTTATGCAAAAGAACTCAATTTTTGTAATTTCGAAATTGATATTTTATTTTGGATCCCTACTTTTGTTTTACAAAAAGAACTCAAATTTTAGTAAGTTGGATATTTATATTTTATTCTCGATATGTACTTTGGTTTTATGCAAAAGAACTCAATTTTTGTAATTTCGAAATTTATATTTTATTTTGGATCCCCTCGTTTGTTTTACTAAGAGAACTCAATTTATAGTAATTTGGATATTTATATTTTATTTTCGATCCGTACTTTTGTTTTACAAAAAGAATTCAATTTTTAATAATTTCGAAATTGTTATATTATTTTTCATTCGTAGTTTTGTTTTACAAAAAGAAACTCAATATTTCAGAATTTTGAAACTTATATTTTATTCTCGATACGTACTTTTGTTCTATGCAAAAGAACACAATTTTTTGTAATTTCGAAATTGATATTTTATTTTGGATCCCTACTTTTGTTTTACAAAAGAACTCAATTTTTAGTAATTTGGATTTTTATATTTTATTCTCGATATGTACATTGGTTTTATGCAAAAGAACTCAAGTTTTTGTAATTTCGAAATTTATATTTTATTTTGGATCCCCTCTTTGTTTTACCAAGAGAACTCAATTTATAGTAATTTGGATATTTATATTTTATTTTCGATCCGTACTTTTGTTTTACAAAAGAATTCAATTTTTAATAATTTCGAAATTGATATATTATTTTTCATTCGTAGTTTTGTTTTACAAAAAGAAACTCAATATTTCATAATTTTGAAATTTATATTTTATTCTCGATACGTACTTTTGTTCTATGCAAAAGAACACAATTTTTTGTAATTTCGATATTGATATTTTATTTTGGATCCCTACTTTTGTTTTACAAAAAGAACTCAATTTTTAGTAATTTGGATTTTTATATTTTATTCTCGATATGTACATTGGTTTTATGCAAAAGAACTCAATTTTTTGTAATTTCGAAATTGATATTTTATTCTGGATCCCTACTTTTGTTTTACAAAAAGAACTCAAATTTTAGTAAGTAGGATATTTATATTTTATTCTCGATATGTACTTTGGTTTTATGCAAAAGAACTCAATTTTTTGTAATTTCGAAATTTATATTTTATTTTGGATCCCTCGTTTGTTTTACCAAGAGAACTCAATTTATAGTAATTTGGATATTTATATTTTATTTTCGATCCGTACTTTTGTTTTACAAAAAGAATTCAATTTTTAATAATTTCGAAATTGTTATATTATTTTTCATTCGTAGTTTTGTTTTACAAAAAAGAAACTCAATATTTCATAATTTTGAAATTTATATTTTATTCTCGATATGTACATTGGTTTTATGCAAAAGAACTCAATTTTTTGTAATTTCGAAATTGATATTTTATTCTGGATCCCTACTTTTGTTTTACAGAAAGAACTCAAATTTTAGTAAGTTGGATATTTATATTTTATTCTCGATATGTACTTTGGTTTTATGCAAAAGAACTCAATTTTTTGTAATTTCGAAATTTATATTTTATTTTGGATCCCCTCGTTTGTTTTACCAAGAGAACTCAATTTATAGTAATTTGGATATTTATATTTTATTTTCGATCCGTACTTTTGTTTTACAAAAAGAATTCAATTTTTAATAATTTCGAAATTGTTATATTATTTTTCATTCGTAGTTTTGTTTTACAAAAAAGAAACTCAATATTTCATAATTTTGAAATTTATATTTTATTCTCGATACGTACTTTTGTTCTATGCAAAAGAACACAATTTTTTGTAATTTCGAAATTGATATTTTATTTTGGATCCCAACTTTTGTTTTACAAAAAGAACTCAATTTTTAGTAATTTGGATTTTTATATTTTATTCTCGATATGTACATTGGTTTTATGCAAAAGAACTCAATTTTTTGTAATTTCGAAATTTATATTTTATTTTGGATCCCCTCGTTTGTTTTACCAAGAGAACTCAATTTATAGTAATTTGGATATTTATATTTTATTTTCGATCCAGTACTTTTGTTTTACAAAAGAATTCAATTTTTAATAATTTCGAAATTGATATATTATTTTTCATTCGTAGTTTTGTTTTACAAAAAAGAAACTCAATAATTCATAATTTTGAAATTTATATTTTATTCTCGATATGTACTTTTGTTCTATGCAAAAGAACTCAACTTTTTGAAATTTCGAAATTGATATTTTATTTTGGATCCCAACTTTTGTTTTACAAAAATAACTCAATTTTTAGTAATTTGGATATTTATATTTTATTTTCGATCCGTACTTTTGTTTTACAAAAGAATTCAATTTTTAATAATTTCGAAATTGATATATTATTTTTCATTCGTAGTTTTGTTTTACAAAAAGAAACTCAATATTTCATAATTTTGAAATTTATATTTTATTCTCGAAACGTACTTTTGTTCTATGCAAAAGAACACAATTTTTGTAATTTCGAAATTGATATTTTATTTTGGATCCCTACTTTTGTTTTACAAAAGAACTCAATTTTTAGTAATTTGGATTTTTATATTTTATTCTCGATATGTACATTGGTTTTATGCAAAAGAACTCAATTTTTTGTAATTTCGAAATTTATATTTTATTTTGGATCCCCTCTTTGTTTTACCAAGAGAACTCAATTTATAGTAATTTGGATATTTATATTTTATTTTCGATCCGTACTTTTGTTTTACAAAAAGAATTCAATTTTTAATAATTTCGAAATTGATATATTATTTTTCATTCGTAGTTTTGTTTCACAAAAAAGAAACTCAATATTTCAGAATTTTGAAACTTATATTTTATTCTCGATACGTACTTTTGTTCTATGCAAAAGAACACAATTTTTTGTAATTTCGAAATTGATATTTTATTTTGGATCCCTACTTTTGTTTTACAAAAAGAACTCAATTTTTAGTAATTTGGATTTTTATATTTTATTCTCGATATGTACATTGGTTTTATGCAAAAGAACTCAATTTTTTGTAATTTCGAAATTTATATTTTATTTTGGATCCCCTCTTTGTTTTACCAAGAGAACTCAATTTATAGTAATTTGGATATTTATATTTTATTTTCGATCCGTACTTTTGTTTTACAAAAGAATTCAATTTTCAATAATTTCGAAATTGATATATTATTTTTCATTCGTAGTTTTGTTTCACAAAAAAGAAACTCAATATTTCAGAATTTTGAAACTTATATTTTATTCTCGATACGTACTTTTGTTCTATGCAAAAGAACACAATTTTTTGTAATTTCGAAATTGATATTTTATTTTGGATCCCTACTTTTGTTTTACAAAAAGAACTCAATTTTTAGTAATTTGGATTTTTATATTTTATTCTCGATATGTACATTGGTTTTATGCAAAAGAACTCAATTTTTTGTAATTTCGAAATTTATATTTTATTTTGGATCCCTCTTTTGTTTTACCAAGAGAACTCAATTTATAGTAATTTGGATATTTATATTTTATTTTCGATCCGTACTTTTGTTTTACAAAAGAATTCAATTTTTAATAATTTCGAAATTGATATATTATTTTTCATTCGTAGTTTTGTTTTACAGAAAAGAAACTCAATATTTCATAATTTTGAAATTTATATTTTATTCTCGATACGTACTTTTGTTCTATGCAAAAGAACACAATTTTTTGTAATTTCGATATTGATATTTTATTTTGGATCCCTACTTTTGTTTTACAAAAGAACTCAATTTTTAGTAATTTGGATTTTTATATTTTATTCTCGATATGTACATTGGTTTTATGCAAAAGAACTCAATTTTTTGTAATTTCGAAATTGATATTTTATTTTGGATCCCTACTTTTGTTTTACAAAAGAACTCAAATTTTAGTAAGTTGGATATTTATATTTTATTCTCGATATGTACTTTGGTTTTATGCAAAAGAACTCAATTTTTTGTAATTTCGAAATTTATATTTTATTTTGGATCCCCTCGTTTGTTTTACCAAGAGAACTCAATTTATAGTAATTTGGATATTTATATTTTATTTTCGATCCGTACTTTTGTTTTACAAAAGAATTCAATTTTTAATAATTTCGAAATTGATATATTATTTTTCATTCGTAGTTTTGTTTTACAAAAAGAAACTCAATATTTCATAATTTTGAAATTTATATTTTATTCTCGATACGTACTTTTGTTCTATGCAAAAGAACACAATTTTTTGTAATTTCGAAATTGATATTTTATTTTGGATCCCTACTTTTGTTTTACAAAAAGAACTCAATTTTTAGTAATTTGGATTTTTATATTTTATTCTCGATATGTACATTGGTTTTATGCAAAAGACCTCAATTTTTTGTAATTTCGAAATTTATATTTTATTTTGGATCCCCTCGTTTGTTTTACCAAGAGAACTCAATTTATAGTAATTTGGATATTTATATTTTATTTTCGATCCGTACTTTTGTTTTACAAAAAGAATTCAATTTTTAATAATTTCGAAATTGATATATTATTTTTCATTCGTAGTTTTGTTTTACAATAAAGAAACTCAATAATTCATAATTTTGAAATTTATATTTTATTCTCGATATGTACTTTTGTTCTATGCAAAAGAACTCAACTTTTTGTAATTTCGAAATTGATATTTTATTTTGGATCCCAACTTTTGTTTTACAAAAATAACTCAATTTTTAGTAATTTGGATATTTATATTTTATTTTCGATCCGTACTTTTGTTTTACAAAAAGAATTCAATTTTTAATAATTTCGAAATTGATATATTATTTTTCATTCGTAGTTTTGTTTTACAAAAAGAAACTCAATATTTCATAATTTTGAAATTTATATTTTATTCTCGAAACGTACTTTTGTTCTATGCAAAAGAACACAATTTTTGTAATTTCGAAATTGATATTTTATTTTGGATCCCTACTTTTGTTTTACAAAAAGAACTCAATTTTTAGTAATTTGGATTTTTATATTTTATTCTCGATATGTACATTCGTTTTATGCAAAAGAACTCAATTTTTTGTAATTTCGAAATTTATATTTTATTTTGGATCCCTCTTTTGTTTTACCAAGAGAACTCAATTTATAGTAATTTGGATATTTATATTTTATTTTCGATCCGTACTTTTGTTTTACAAAAAGAATTCAATTTTTAATAATTTCGAAATTGATATATTATTTTTCATTCGTAGTTTTGTTTCACAAAAAGAAACTCAATATTTCAGAATTTTGAAACTTATATTTTATTCTCGATACGTACTTTTGTTCTATGCAAAAGAACACAATTTTTGTAATTTCGAAATTGATATTTTATTTTGGATCCCTACTTTTGTTTTACAAAAGAACTCAATTTTTAGTAATTTGGATTTTTATATTTTATTCTCGATATGTACATTGGTTTTATGCAAAAGAACTCAATTTTTGTAATTTCGAAATTTATATTTTATTTTGGATCCCCTCTTTTGTTTTACCAAGAGAACTCAATTTATAGTAATTTGGATATTTATATTTTATTTTAGATCCGTACTTTTGTTTTACAAAAAGAATTCAATTTTTAATAATTTCGAAATTGATATATTATTTTTCATTCGTAGTTTTGTTTTACAAAAAAGAAACTCAATATTTCATAATTTCGAAATTTATATTTTATTCTCGATACGTACTTTTGTTCTATGCAAAAGAACACAATTTTTAGTAATTTCGAAATTGATATTTTATTTTGGATCCCTACTTTTGTTTTACAAAAAAGAACTCAATTTTTAGTAATTTGGATATTTATATTTTATTCTCGATATGTACTTTGGTTTTATGCAAAAGAACTCAATTTTTTGTAATTTCGAAATTGATATTTTATTTTGGATCCCTACTTTTGTTTTACAAAAAGAACTCAAATTTTAGTAAGTTGGATATTTATATTTTATTCTCGATATGTACTTTGGTTTTATGCAAAAGAACTCAATTTTTTGTAATTTCGAAATTTATATTTTATTTTGGATCCCCTCGTTTGTTTTACGAAGAGAACTCAATTTATAGTAATTTGGATATTTATATTTTATTTTCGATCCGTACTTTTGTTTTACAAAAAGAATTCAATTTTTAATAATTTCGAAATTGATATATTATTTTTCATTCGTAGTTTTGTTTTACAAAAAAGAAACTCAATATTTCATAATTTTGAAATTTATATTTTATTCTCGATACGTACTTTTGTTCTATGCAAAAGAACACAATTTTTTGTAATTTCGAAATTGATATTTTATTTTGGATCCCTACTTTTGTTTTACAAAAAGAACTCAATTTTTAGTAATTTGGATTTTTATATTTTATTCTCGATATGTACGTTGGTTTTATGCAAAAGAACTCAAATTTTTGTAATTTCGAAATTTATATTTTATTTTGGATCCCCTCTTTTGTTTTACCAAGAGAACTCAATTTATAGTAATTTGGATATTTATATTTTATTTTCGATCCGTACTTTTGTTTTACAAAAGAATTCAATTTTTAATAATTTCGAAATTGATATATTATTTTTCATTCGTAGTTTTGTTTTACAAAAAGAAACTCAATATTTCATAATTTTGAAATTTATATTTTATTCTCGATACGTACTTTTGTTCTATGCAAAAGAACACAATTTTTTGTAATTTCCAAATTGATATGTTATTTTGGATCCCTACTTTTGTTTTACAAAAAGAACTCAATTTTTAGTAATTTGGATTTTTATATTTTATTCTCGATATGTAGCTTGGTTTTATGCAAAAGAACTCAATTTTTTGTAATTTCGAAACTTATATTTTATTTTGGATCCCCTCTTTTGTTTTACCAAGAGAACTCAATTTATAGTAATTTGGATATTTATATTTTATTTTCGATCCAGTACTTTTGTTTTACAAAAGAATTCAATTTTTAATAATTTCGAAATTGATATATTATTTTTCATTCGTAGTTTTGTTTTACAAAAAGAAACTCAATAATTCATAATTTTGAAATTTATATTTTATTCTCGATATGTACTTTTGTTCTATGCAAAAGAACTCAACTTTTTGTAATTTCGAAATTGATATTTTATTTTGGATCCCTACTTTTGTTTTACAAAAATAACTCAATTTTTAGTAATTTGGATATTTATATTTTATTTTCGATCCGTACTTTTGTTTTACAAAAAGAATTCAATTTTTAATAATTTCGAAAATGATATATTATTTTTCATTCGTAGTTTTCTTTTACAAAAAGAAACTCAATATTTCATAATTTTGAAATTTATATTTTATTCTCGATACGTACTTTTGTTCTATGCAAAAGAACACAATTTTTGTAATTTCGAAATTGATATTTTATTTTGGATCCCTACTTTTGTTTTACAAAAAGAACTCAATTTTTAGTAATTTGGATTTTTATATTTTATTCTCGATATGTACATTGGTTTTATGCAAAAGAACTCAATTTCTTGTAAGTTCGAAATTTATATTTTATTTTGGATCCCCTCTTTTGTTTTACTAAGAGAACTCAATCTATAGTAATTTGGATATTTATATTTTATTTTCGATCCGTACTTTTGTTTTACAAAAAGAATTCAATTTTTAATAATTTCGAAATTGATATACTATTTTTCATTCGTAGTTTTGTTTTACAAAAATGAAACTCAATATTTCATAATTTTGAAATTTATATTTTATTCTCGATACGTACTTTTGTTCTATGCAAAAGAACTCAATTTTTTGTAATTTCGAAATTGATATTTTATTTTGGATCCCTACTTTTGTTTTACAAAAAGAACTCAATTTTTAGTAATTGTGAAATTTATAGTTTATTCTCGATATGTACTTTGGTTTTATGCAAAAGAACTGAAATTTTTGTAATTTCGAAATTTTATATTTTACTTTGGATCGCTACTTTTATTTTACAAGGAGAACTCAATTTATAGTAATTTGGATATTTATATTTTATTTTCGATCCGTACTTTTGTTTTACAAAAAGAATTCAATTTTTAATAATTTCGAAATTGATATATTATTTTTCATTCGTAGTTTTGTTTTACAAAAAAGAAACTCAATAATTCATAATTTTGAAATTTATATTTTATTCTCGATATGTACTTTTGTTCTATGCAAAAGAACTCAACTTTTTGTAATTTCGAAATTGATATTTTATTTTGGATCCCTACTTTTGTTTTACAAAAATAACTCAATTTTTAGTAATTTGGATATTTATATTTTATTTTCGATCCGTACTTTTGTTTTACAAAAAGAATTCAATTTTTAATAATTTCGAAAATGATATATTATTTTTCATTCGTAGTTTTCTTTTACAAAAAGAAACTCAATATTTCATAATTTTGAAATTTATATTTTATTCTCGATACGTACTTTTGTTCTATGCAAAAGAACACAATTTTTGTAATTTCGAAATTGATATTTTATTTTGGATCCCTACTTTTGTTTTACAAAAGAACTCAATTTTAGTAATTTGGATTTTTATATTTTATTCTCGATATGTACATTGGTTTTATGCAAAAGAACTCAATTTTTTGTAAGTTCGAAATTTATATTTTATTTTGGATCCCCTCTTTTGTTTTACCAAGAGAACTCAATCTATAGTAATGTGGATATTTATATTTTATTTTCGATCCGTACTTTTGTTTTACAAAAATAATTCAATTTTTAATAATTTCGAAATTGATATATTATTTTTCATTCGTAGTTTTGTTTTACAAAAAAGAAACTCAATATTTCATAATTTTGAAATTTATATTTTATTCTCGATACGTACTTTTGTTCTATGCAAAAGAACACAATTTTTTGTAATTTCGAAATTGATATTTTATTTTGGATCCCTACTTTTGTTTTACAAAAAGAACTCTATTTTTAGTAATTTGGATTTTTATATTTTATTTTCGATCCGTACTTTTGTTTTACAAAAGAATTCAATTTTTAATAATTTCGAAATTGATATATTATTTTTCATTCGTAGTTTTGTTTTACAAAAAGAAACTCAATATTTCATAATTTTGAAATTTATATTTTATTCTCGATACGTACTTTTGTTCTATGCAAAAGAACACAATTTTTTGTAATTTCGAAATTGATATTTTATTTTGGATCCCTACTTTTGTTTTACAAAAAGAACTCAATTTTTAGTAATTTGGATTTTTATATTTTATTCTCGATATGTACATTGGTTTTATGCAAAAGAACTCAATTTTTTGTAATTTCGAAATTTATATTTTATTTTGGATCCCCTCTTTTGTTTTACCAAGAGAACTCAATTTATAGTAATTTGGATATTTATATTTTATTTTCGATCCAGTACTTTTGTTTTACAAAAGAATTCAATTTTTAATAATTTCGAAATTGATATATTATTTTTCATTCGTAGTTTTGTTTTACAAAAAGAAACTCAATATTTCATAATTTTGAAATTTATATTTTATTCTCGATACGTACTTTTGTTCTATGCAAAAGAACACAATTTTTGTAATTTCGAAATTGATATTTTATTTTGGATCCCTACTTTTGTTTTACAAAAGAACTCAATTTTTAGTAATTTGGATTTTTATATTTTATTCTCGATATGTACATTGGTTTTATGCAAAAGAACTCAATTTTTTGTAATTTCGAAATTTATATTTTATTTTGGATCCCCTCTTTTGTTTTACCAGGAGAACTCAATTTATAGTAATTTGGATATTTATATTTTATTTTCGATCCGTACTTTTGTTTTACAAAAAGGATTCAATTTTTAATAATTTCGAAATTGATATATTATTTTTCATTCGTAGTTTTGTTTTACAAAAAGAAACTCAATATTTCATAATTTTGAAATTTATATTTTATTCTCGATACGTACTTTTGTTCTATGCAAAAGAACACAATTTTTGTAATTTCGAAATTGATATTTTATTTTGGATCCCTACTTTTGTTTTACAAAAAGAACTCAATTTTTAGTAATTTGGATTTTTATATTTTATTCTCGATATGTACATTGGTTTTATGCAAAAGAACTCAATTTTTTGTAATTTCGAAATTTATATTTTATTTTGGATCCCCTGTTTTGTTTTACCAAGAGAACTCAATTTATAGTAATTTGGATATTTATATTTTATTTTCGATCCGTACTTTTGTTTTACAAAAAGAATTCAATTTTTAATAATTTCGAAATTGATATACTATTTTTCATTCGTAGTTTTGTTTTACAAAAAGAAACTCAATATTTCATAATTTTGAAATTTATATTTTATTCTCGATACGTACTTTTGTTCTATGCAAAAGAACTCAATTTTTGTAATTTCGAAATTGATATTTTATTTTGGATCCCTACTTTTGTTTTACAAAAGAACTCAATTTTTAGTAATTTGGATTTTTATATTTTATTCTCGATATGTACATTGGTTTTATGCAAAAGAACTCAATTTTTTGTAATTTCGAAATTTATATTTTATTTTGGATCCCCTCTTTTGTTTTACCAGGAGAACTCAATTTATAGTAATTTGGATATTTATATTTTATTTTCGATCCGTACTTTTGTTTTACAAAAGAATTCAATTTTTAATAATTTCGAAATTGATATATTATTTTTCATTCGTAGTTTTGTTTTACAAAAAGAAACTCAATATTTCATAATTTTGAAATTTATATTTTATTCTCGATACGTACTTTTGTTCTATGCAAAAGAACACAATTTTTTGTAATTTCGAAATTGATATTTTATTTTGGATCCCTACTTTTGTTTTACAAAAAGAACTCAATTTTTAGTAATTTGGATTTTTATATTTTATTCTCGATATGTACATTGGTTTTATGCAAAAGAACTCAATTTTTTGTAATTTCGAAATTTATATTTTATTTTGGATCCCCTTTTTTGTTTTACCAAGAGAACTCAATTTATAGTAATTTGGATATTTATATTTTATTTTCGATCCGTACTTTTGTTTTACAAAAAGAATTCAATTTTTAATAATTTCGAAATTGATATACTATTTTTCATTCGTAGTTTTGTTTTACAAAAAGAAACTCAATATTTCATAATTTTGAAATTTATATTTTATTCTCGGATACGTACTTTTGTTCTATGCAAAAGAACTCAATTTTTGTAATTTCGAAATTGATATTTTATTTTGGATCCCTACTTTTGTTTTACAAAAAGAACTCAATTTTTAGTAATTTGGAAATTTATAGTTTATTCTCGATATGTACTTTGGTTTTATGCAAAAGAACTGAAATTTTTGTAATTTCGAAATTTTATATTTTACTTTGGATCGCTACTTTTATTTTACAAGGAGAACTCAATTTATAGTAATTTGGATATTTATATTTTATTTTCGATCCAGTACTTTTGTTTTACAAAAGAATTCAATTTTTAATAATTTCGAAATTGATATATTATTTTTCATTCGTAGTTTTGTTTTACAAAAAGAAACTCAATAATTCATAATTTTGAAATTTATATTTTATTCTCGATATGTACTTTTGTTCTATGCAAAAGAACTCAACTTTTTGTAATTTCGAAATTGATATTTTATTTTGGATCCCTACTTTTGTTTTACAAAAATAACTCAATTTTTAGTAATTTGGATATTTATATTTTATTTTCGATCCGTACTTTTGTTTTACAAAAAGAATTCAATTTTTAATAATTTCGAAAATGATATATTATTTTTCATTCGTAGTTTTCTTTTACAAAAAAGAAACTCCATATTTCATAATTTTGAAATTTATATTTTATTCTCGATACGTACTTTTGTTCTATGCAAAAGAACACAATTTTTTGTAATTTCGAAATTGATATTTTATTTTGGATCCCTACTTTTGTTTTACAAAAAGAACTCAATTTTTAGTAATTTGGATTTTTATATTTTATTCTCGATATGTACATTGGTTTTATGCAAAAGAACTCAATTTTTTGTAAGTTCGAAATTTATATTTTATTTTGGATCCCCTCTTTTGTTTTACCAAGAGAACTCAATCTATAGTAATTTGGATATTTATATTTTATTTTCGATCCGTACTTTTGTTTTACAAAAATAATTCAATTTTTAATAATTTCGAAATTGATATATTATTTTTCATTCGTAGTTTTGTTTTACAAAAAAGAAACTCAATATTTCATAATTTTGAAATTTATATTTTATTCTCGATACGTACTTTTGTTCTATGCAAAAGAACACAATTTTTTGTAATTTCGAAATTGATATTTTATTTTGGATCCCTACTTTTGTTTTACAAAAAGAACTCAATTTTTAGTAATTTGGATTTTTATATTTTATTCTCGATATGTACATTGGTTTTATGCAAAAGAACTCAATTTTTTGTAATTTCGAAATTGATATTTTATTTTGGATCCCTACTTTTGTTTTACAAAAAGAACTCAAATTTTAGTAAGTTGGATATTTATATTTTATTCTCGATATGTACTTTGGTTTTATGCAAAAGAACTCAATTTTTGTAATTTCGAAATTCATATTTTATTTTGGATCCCTCGTTTGTTTTACCAAGAGAACTCAATTTATAGTAATTTGGATATTTATATTTTATTTTCGATCCGTACTTTTGTTTTACAAAAAGAATTCAATTTTTAATAATTTCGAAATTGTTATATTATTTTTCATTCGTAGTTTTGTTTTACAAAAAGAAACTCAATATTTCAGTAATTTTGAAACTTATATTTTATTCTCGATCGCATCTTTTGTTCTATGCAAGAGAACACAATTTATAGTAATTTGGATATTTATATTTTATTTTCGATCCGTACTTTTGTTTTACAAAAAGAATTCAATTTTTAATAATTTCGAAATTGTTATATTATTTTTCATTCGTAGTTTTGTTTTACAAAAAGAAACTCAATATTTCAGAATTTTGAAACTTATATTTTATTCTCGATACGTACTTTTGTTCTATGCAAAAGAACACAATTTTTTGTAATTTCGAAATTGATATTTTATTTTGGATCCCTACTTTTGTTTTACAAAAAGAACTCAATTTTTAGTAATTTGGATTTTTATATTTTATTCTCGATATGTACATTGGTTTTATGCAAAAGAACTCAATTTTTTGTAATTACGAAATTTATATTTTATTTTGGATCCCTCGTTTGTTTTACCAAGAGAACTCAATTTATAGTAATTTGGATATTTATATTTTATTTTCGATCCGTACTTTTGTTTTACAAAAGAATTCAATTTTTAATAATTTCGAAATTGATATATTATTTTTCATTCGTAGTTTTGTTTTACAAAAGAAACTCAATAATTCATAATTTTGAAATTTATATTTTATTCTCGATATGTACTTTTGTTCTATGCAAAAGAACTCAACTTTTTGTAATTTCGAAATTGATATTTTATTTTGGATCCCAACTTTTGTTTTACAAAAATAACTCAATTTTTAGTAATTCGGATATTTATATTTTATTTTCGATCCGTCCTTTTGTTTTACAAAAAGAATTCAATTTTTAATAATTTCGAAATTGATATATTATTTTTCATTCGTAGTTTTGTTTTACAAAAAAGAAACTCAATATTTCAGAATTTTGAAATTTATATTTTATTCTCGATACGTACTTTTGTTCTATGCAAAAGAACACAATTTTTTGTAATTTCGAAATTGATATTTTATTTTGGATCCCTACTTTTGTTTTACAAAAAGAACTCAAATTTTAGTAAGTTGGATATTTATATTTTATTCTCGATATGTACTTTGGTTTTATGCAAAAGAACTCAATTTTTTGTAATTTCGAAATTCATATTTTATTTTGGATCCCCTCGTTTGTTTTACCAAGAGAACTCAATTTATAGTAATTTGGATATTTATATTTTATTTTCGATCCGTACTTTTGTTTTACAAAAAGAATTCAATTTTTAATAATTTCGAAATTGTTATATTATTTTTCATTCGTAGTTTTGTTTTACAAAAAGAAACTCAATATTTCAGAATTTTGAAACTTATATTTTATTCTCGATACGTACTTTTGTTCTATGCAAAAGAACACAATTTTTTGTAATTTCGAAATTGATATTTTATTTTGGATCCCTACTTTTGTTTTACAAAAGAACTCAATTTTTAGTAATTTGGATTTTTATATTTTATTCTCGATATGTACATTGGTTTTATGCAAAAGAACTCAATTTTTTGTAATTACGAAATTTATATTTTATTTTGGATCCCCTCGTTTGTTTTACCAAGAGAACTCAATTTATAGTAATTTGGATATTTATATTTTATTTTCGATCCGTACTTTTGTTTTACAAAAAGAATTCAATTTTTAATAATTTCGAAATTGATATATTATTTTTCATTCGTAGTTTTGTTTTACAAAAAAGAAACTCAATAATTCATAATTTTGAAATTTATATTTTATTCTCGATACGTACTTTTGTTCTATGCAAAAGAACACAATTTTTTGTAATTTCGAAATTGATATTTTATTTTGGATCCCTACTTTTGTTTTACAAAAATAACTCAATTTTTAGTAATTCGGATATTTATATTTTATTTTCGATCCGTACTTTTGTTTTACAAAAAGAATTCAATTTTTAATAATTTCGAAATTGATATATTATTTTTCATTCGTAGTTTTGTTTTACAAAAAAGAAACTCAATATTTCATAATTTTGAAATTTATATTTTATTCTCGAAACGTACTTTTGTTCTATGCAAAAGAACACAATTTTTTGTAATTTCGAAATTGATATTTTATTTTGGATCCCTACTTTTGTTTTACAAAAAGAACTCAATTTTTAGTAAGTTGGATATTTATATTTTATTCTCGATATGTACTTTGGTTTTATGCAAAAGAACTCAATTTTTTGTAATTTCGAAATTCATATTTTATTTTGGATCCCTCGTTTGTTTTACCAAGAGAACTCAATTTATAGTAATTTGGATATTTATATTTTATTTTCGATCCGTACTTTTGTTTTACAAAAGAATTCAATTTTTAATAATTTCGAAATTGTTATATTATTTTTCATTCGTAGTTTTGTTTTACAAAAAAGAAACTCAATATTTCAGAATTTTGAAACTTATATTTTATTCTCGATACGTACTTTTGTTCTATGCAAAAGAACACAATTTTTTGTAATTTCGAAATTGATATTTTATTTTGGATCCCTACTTTTGTTTTACAAAAAGAACTCAATTTTTAGTAATTTGGATTTTTATATTTTATTCTCGATATGTACTTTGGTTTTATGCAAAAGAACTCAATTTTTTGTAATTACTGAAATTTATATTTTATTTTGGATCCCCTCGTTTGTTTTACCAAGAGAACTCAATTTATAGTAATTTGGATATTTATATTTTATTTTCGATCCAGTACTTTTGTTTTACAAAAGAATTCAATTTTTAATAATTTCGAAATTGATATATTATTTTTCATTCGTAGTTTTGTTTTACAAAAAGAAACTCAATAATTCATAATTTTGAAATTTATATTTTATTCTCGATATGTACTTTTGTTCTATGCAAAAGAACTCAACTTTTTGTAATTTCGAAATTGATATTTTATTTTGGATCCCAACTTTTGTTTTACAAAAATAACTCAATTTTTAGTAATTTGGATATTTATATTTTATTTTCGATCCGTACTTTTGTTTTACAAAAAGAATTCAATTTTTAATAATTTCGAAATTGATATATTATTTTTCATTCGTAGTTTTGTTTTACAAAAAGAAACTCAATATTTCATAATTTTGAAATTTATATTTTATTCTCGAAACGTACTTTTGTTCTATGCAAAAGAACACAATTTTTTGTAATTTCGAAATTGATATTTTATTTTGGATCCCTACTTTTGTTTTACAAAAAGAACTCAATTTTTAGTAATTTGGATTTTTATATTTTATTCTCGATATGTACATTGGTTTTATGCAAAAGAACTCAATTTTTTGTAATTTCGAAATTTATATTTTATTTTGGATCCCCTGCTTTGTTTTACCAAGAGAACTCAATTTATAGTAATTTGGATATTTATATTTTATTTTCGATCCGTACTTTTGTTTTACAAAAGAATTCAATTTTTAATAATTTCGAAATTGATATATTATTTTTCATTCGTAGTTTTGTTTTACAAAAAGAAACTCAATATTTCAGAATTTTGAAACTTATATTTTATTCTCGATACGTACTTTTGTTCTATGCAAAAGAACACAATTTTTTGTAATTTCGAAATTGATATTTTATTTTGGATCCCTACTTTTGTTTTACAAAAAGAACTCAATTTTTAGTAATTTGGATTTTTATATTTTATTCTCGATATGTACTTTGGTTTTATGCAAAAGAACTCAATTTTTTGTAATTTCGAAATTCATATTTTATTTTGGATCCCCTCGTTTGTTTTACCAAGAGAACTCAATTTATAGTAATTTGGATATTTATATTTTATTTTCGATCCGTACTTTTGTTTTACAAAAGAATTCAATTTTTAATAATTTCGAAATTGTTATATTATTTTTCATTCGTAGTTTTGTTTTACAAAAAGAAACTCAATATTTCAGAATTTTGAAACTTATATTTTATTCTCGATACGTACTTTTGTTCTATGCAAAAGAACACAATTTTTTGTAATTTCGAAATTGATATTTTATTTTGGATCCCTACTTTTGTTTTACAAAAAGAACTCAATTTTTAGTAATTTGGATTTTTATATTTTATTCTCGATATGTACTTTGGTTTTATGCAAAAGAACTCAATTTTTTGTAATTTCGAAATTGATATTTTATTTTGGATCCCTACTTTTGTTTTACAAAAAGAACTCAAATTTTAGTAAGTTGGATATTTATATTTTATTCTCGATATGTACTTTGGTTTTATGCAAAAGAACTCAATTTTTTGTAATTTCGAAATTCATATTTTATTTTGGATCCCCTCGTTTGTTTTACCAAGAGAACTCAATTTATAGTAATTTGGATATTTATATTTTATTTTCGATCCGTACTTTTGTTTTACAAAAAGAATTCAATTTTTAATAATTTCGAAATTGATATATTATTTTTCATTCGTAGTTTTGTTTTACAAAAAGAAACTCAATATTTCAGAATTTTGAAACTTATATTTTATTCTCGATACGTACTTTTGTTCTATGCAAAAGAACACAATTTTTTGTAATTTCGAAATTGATATTTTATTTTGGATCCCTACTTTTGTTTTACAAAAGAACTCAATTTTTAGTAATTTGGATTTTTATATTTTATTCTCGATATGTACTTTGGTTTTATGCAAAAGAACTCAATTTTTTGTAATTTCGAAATTCATATTTTATTTTGGATCCCCTCGTTTGTTTTACCAAGAGAACTCAATTTATAGTAATTTGGATATTTATATTTTATTTTCGATCCGTACTTTTGTTTTACAAAAAGAATTCAATTTTTAATAATTTCGAAATTGTTATATTATTTTTCATTCGTAGTTTTGTTTTACAAAAAGAAACTCAATATTTCAGAATTTTGAAACTTATATTTTATTCTCGATACGTACTTTTGTTCTATGCAAAAGAACACAATTTTTTGTAATTTCGAAATTGATATTTTATTTTGGATCCCTACTTTTGTTTTACAAAAAGAACTCAATTTTTAGTAATTTGGATTTTTATATTTTATTCTCGATATGTACTTTGGTTTTATGCAAAAGAACTCAATTTTTTGTAATTTCGAAATTGATATTTTATTTTGGATCCCTACTTTTGTTTTACAAAAAGAACTCAAATTTTAGTAAGTTGGATATTTATATTTTATTCTCGATATGTACTTTGGTTTTATGCAAAAGAACTCAATTTTTTGTAATTTCGAAATTCATATTTTATTTTGGATCCCCTCGTTTGTTTTACCAAGAGAACTCAATTTATAGTAATTTGGATATTTATATTTTATTTTCGATCCGTACTTTTGTTTTACAAAAAGAATTCAATTTTTAATAATTTCGAAATTGATATATTATTTTTCATTCGTAGTTTTGTTTTACAAAAAGAAACTCAATATTTCAGAATTTTGAAACTTATATTTTATTCTCGATACGTACTTTTGTTCTATGCAAAAGAACACAATTTTTTGTAATTTCGAAATTGATATTTTATTTTGGATCCCTACTTTTGTTTTACAAAAGAACTCAATTTTTAGTAATTTGGATTTTTATATTTTATTCTCGATATGTACTTTGGTTTTATGCAAAAGAACTCAATTTTTTGTAATTTCGAAATTCATATTTTATTTTGGATCCCCTCGTTTGTTTTACCAAGAGAACTCAATTTATAGTAATTTGGATATTTATATTTTATTTTCGATCCGTACTTTTGTTTTACAAAAAGAATTCAACTTTTAATAATTTCGAAATTGATATATTATTTTTCATTCGTAGTTTTGTTTTACAAAAAGAAACTCAATATTTCAGAATTTTGAAACTTATATTTTATTCTCGATACGTACTTTTGTTCTATGCAAAAGAACACAATTTTTTGTAATTTCGAAATTGATATTTTATTTTGGATCCCTACTTTTGTTTTACAAAAAGAACTCAATTTTTAGTAATTTGGATTTTTATATTTTATTCTCGATATGTACTTTGGTTTTATGCAAAAGAACTCAATTTTTTGTAATTTCGAAATTGATATTTTATTTTGGATCCCTACTTTTGTTTTACAAAAAGAACTCAAATTTTAGTAAGTTGGATATTTATATTTTATTCTCGATATGTACTTTGGTTTTATGCAAAAGAACTCAATTTTTTGTAATTTCGAAATTCATATTTTATTTTGGATCCCCTCGTTTGTTTTACCAAGAGAACTCAATTTATAGTAATTTGGATATTTATATTTTATTTTCGATCCGTACTTTTGTTTTACAAAAAGAATTCAATTTTTAATAATTTCGAAATTGTTATATTATTTTTCATTCGTAGTTTTGTTTTACAAAAAGAAACTCAATATTTCAGAATTTTGAAACTTATATTTTATTCTCGATACGTACTTTTGTTCTATGCAAAAGAACACAATTTTTTGTAATTTCGAAATTGATATTTTATTTTGGATCCCTACTTTTGTTTTACAAAAAGAACTCAATTTTTAGTAATTTGGATTTTTATATTTTATTCTCGATATGTACATTGGTTTTATGCAAAAGAACTCAATTTTTTGTAATTACGAAATTTATATTTTATTTTGGATCCCCTCGTTTGTTTTACCAAGAGAACTCAATTTATAGTAATTTGGATATTTATATTTTATTTTCGATCCGTACTTTTGTTTTACAAAAGAATTCAATTTTTAATAATTTCGAAATTGATATATTATTTTTCATTCGTAGTTTTGTTTTACAAAAAGAAACTCAATAATTCATAATTTTGAAATTTATATTTTATTCTCGATATGTACTTTTGTTCTATGCAAAAGAACTCAACTTTTTGTAATTTCGAAATTGATATTTTATTTTGGATCCCAACTTTTGTTTTACAAAAATAACTCAATTTTTAGTAATTCGGATATTTATATTTTATTTTCGATCCGTACTTTTGTTTTACAAAAGAATTCAATTTTTAATAATTTCGAAATTGATATATTATTTTTCATTCGTAGTTTTGTTTTACAAAAAGAAACTCAATATTTCATAATTTTGAAATTTATATTTTATTCTCGAAACGTACTTTTGTTCTATGCAAAAGAACACAATTTTTTGTAATTTCGAAATTGATATTTTATTTTGGATCCCTACTTTTGTTTTACAAAAAGAACTCAATTTTTAGTAATTTGGATTTTTATATTTTATTCTCGATATGTACATTGGTTTTATGCAAAAGAACTCAATTTTTTGTAATTTCGAAATTGATATTTTATTTTGGATCCCTACTTTTGTTTTACAAAAAGAACTCAAATTTTAGTAAGTTGGATATTTATATTTTATTCTCGATATGTACTTTGGTTTTATGCAAACTCAATTTTTGTAATTTCGAAATTTATATTTTATTTTGGATCCCCTCGTTTGTTTTACCAAGAGAACTCAATTTATAGTAATTTGGATATTTATATTTTATTTTCGATCCGTACTTTTGTTTTACAAAAAGAATTCAATTTTTAATAATTTCGAAATTGTTATATTATTTTTCATTCGTAGTTTTGTTTTACAAAAAAGAAACTCAATATTTCATAATTTTGAAATTTATATTTTATTCTCGATACGTACTTTTGTTCTATGCAAAAGAACACAATTTTTTGTAATTTCGAAATTGATATTTTATTTTGGATCCCTACTTTTGTTTTACAAAAAGAACTCAAATTTTAGTAAGTTGGATATTTATATTTTATTCTCGATATGTACTTTGGTTTTATGCAAAAGAACTCAATTTTTGTAATTTCGAAATTTATATTTTATTTTGGATCCCCTCGTTTGTTTTACCAAGAGAACTCAATTTATAGTAATTTGGATATTTATATTTTATTTTCGATCCGTACTTTTGTTTTACAAAAAGAATTCAATTTTTAATAATTTCGAAATTGATATATTATTTTTCATTCGTAGTTTTGTTTTACAAAAAAGAAACTCAATATTTCATAATTTTGAAATTTATATTTTATTCTCGATACGTACTTTTGTTCTATGCAAAAGAACACAATTTTTTGTAATTTCGAAATTGATATTTTATTTTGGATCCCTACTTTTGTTTTACAAAAAGAACTCAATTTTTAGTAATTTGGATTTTTATATTTTATTCTCGATATGTACATTGGTTTTATGCAAAAGAACTCAATTTTTTGTAATTTCGAAATTTATATTTTATTTTGGATCCCTCGTTTGTTTTACCAAGAGAACTCAATTTATAGTAATTTGGATATTTATATTTTATTTTCGATCCGTACTTTTGTTTTACAAAAGAATTCAATTTTTAATAATTTCGAAATTGATATATTATTTTTCATTCGTAGTTTTGTTTTACAAAAAGAAACTCAATAATTCATAATTTTGAAATTTATATTTTATTCTCGATATGTACTTTTGTTCTATGCAAAAGAACTCAACTTTTTGTAATTTCGAAATTGATATTTTATTTTGGATCCCAACTTTTGTTTTACAAAAATAACTCAATTTTTAGTAATTTGGATATTTATATTTTATTTTCGATCCGTACTTTTGTTTTACAAAAGAATTCAATTTTTAATAATTTCGAAATTGATATATTATTTTTCATTCGTAGTTTTGTTTTACAAAAAGAAACTCAATATTTCATAATTTTGAAATTTATATTTTATTCTCGAAACGTACTTTTGTTCTATGCAAAAGAACACAATTTTTTGTAATTTCGAAATTGATATTTTATTTTGGATCCCTACTTTTGTTTTACAAAAAGAACTCAATTTTTAGTAATTTGGATTTTTATATTTTATTCTCGATATGTACATTGGTTTTATGCAAAAGAACTCAATTTTTTGTAATTTCGAAATTGATATTTTATTTTGGATCCCTACTTTTGTTTTACAAAAAGAACTCAAATTTTAGTAAGTTGGATATTTATATTTTATTCTCGATATGTACTTTGGTTTTATGCAAACTCAATTTTTTGTAATTTCGAAATTTATATTTTATTTTGGATCCCCTCGTTTGTTTTACCAAGAGAACTCAATTTATAGTAATTTGGATATTTATATTTTATTTTCGATCCGTACTTTTGTTTTACAAAAAGAATTCAATTTTTAATAATTTCGAAATTGATATATTATTTTTCATTCGTAGTTTTGTTTTACAAAAAAGAAACTCAATATTTCATAATTTTGAAATTTATATTTTATTCTCGATACGTACTTTTGTTCTATGCAAAAGAACACAATTTTTTGTAATTTCGAAATTGATATTTTATTTTGGATCCCTACTTTTGTTTTACAAAAAGAACTCAAATTTTAGTAAGTTGGATATTTATATTTTATTCTCGATATGTACTTTGGTTTTATGCAAAAGAACTCAATTTTTTGTAATTTCGAAATTTATATTTTATTTTGGATCCCTCGTTTGTTTTACCAAGAGAACTCAATTTATAGTAATTTGGATATTTATATTTTATTTTCGATCCGTACTTTTGTTTTACAAAAAGAATTCAATTTTTAATAATTTCGAAATTGATATATTATTTTTCATTCGTAGTTTTGTTTTACAAAAAGAAACTCAATAATTCATAATTTTGAAATTTATATTTTATTCTCGATATGTACTTTTGTTCTATGCAAAAGAACTCAACTTTTTGTAATTTCGAAATTGATATTTTATTTTGGATCCCAACTTTTGTTTTACAAAAATAACTCAATTTTTAGTAATTTGGATATTTATATTTTATTTTCGATCCGTACTTTTGTTTTACAAAAAGAATTCAATTTTTAATAATTTCGAAATTGATATATTATTTTTCATTCGTAGTTTTGTTTTACAAAAAAGAAACTCAATATTTCATAATTTTGAAATTTATATTTTATTCTCGAAACGTACTTTTGTTCTATGCAAAAGAACACAATTTTTTGTAATTTCGAAATTGATATTTTATTTTGGATCCCTACTTTTGTTTTACAAAAAGAACTCAATTTTTAGTAATTTGGATTTTTATATTTTATTCTCGATATGTACATTGGTTTTATGCAAAAGAACTCAATTTTTTGTAATTTCGAAATTTATATTTTATTTTGGATCCCTCTTTTGTTTTACCAAGAGAACTCAATTTATAGTAATTTGGATATTTATATTTTATTTTCGATCCGTACTTTTGTTTTACAAAAAGAATTCAATTTTTAATAATTTCGAAATTGATATATTATTTTTCATTCGTAGTTTTGTTTTACAGAAAAGAAACTCAATATTTCATAATTTTGAAATTTATATTTTATTCTCGATACGTATTTTTGTTCTATGCAAAAGAACACAATTTTTTGTAATTTCGATATTGATATTTTATTTTGGATCCCTACTTTTGTTTTACAAAAAGAACTCAATTTTTAGTAATTTGGATTTTTATATTTTATTCTCGATATGTACATTGGTTTTATGCAAAAGAACTCAATTTTTTGTAATTTCGAAATTGATATTTTATTTTGGATCCCTACTTTTGTTTTACAAAAAGAACTCAAATTTTAGTAAGTTGATATTTATATTTTATTCTCGATATGTACATTGGTTTTATGCAAAAGAACTCAATTTTTTGTAATTTCGAAATTTATATTTTATTTTGGATCCCTCGTTTGTTTTACCAAGAGAACTCAATTTATAGTAATTTGGATATTTATATTTTATTTTCGATCCGTACTTTTGTTTTACAAAAAGAATTCAATTTTTAATAATTTCGAAATTGTTATATTATTTTTCATTCGTAGTTTTGTTTTACAAAAAGAAACTCAATATTTCATAATTTTGAAATTTATATTTTATTCTCGATACGTACTTTTGTTCTATGCAAAAGAACACAATTTTTTGTAATTTCGAAATTGATATTTTATTTTGGATCCCTACTTTTGTTTTACAAAAAGAACTCAATTTTTAGTAATTTGGATTTTTATATTTTATTCTCGATATGTACATTGGTTTTATGCAAAAGAACTCAATTTTTTGTAATTTCGAAATTTATATTTTATTTTGGATCCCCTCGCTTGTTTTACCAAGAGAACTCAATTTATAGTAATTTGGATATTTATATTTTATTTTCGATCCGTACTTTTGTTTTACAAAAAGAATTCAATTTTTAATAATTTCGAAATTGATATATTATTTTTCATTCGTAGTTTTGTTTTACAAAAAGAAACTCAATAATTCATAATTTTGAAATTTATATTTTATTCTCGATATGTACTTTTGTTCTATGCAAAAGAACTCAACTTTTTGTAATTTCGAAATTGATATTTTATTTTGGATCCCAACTTTTGTTTTACAAAAATAACTCAATTTTTAGTAATTTGGATATTTATATTTTATTTTCGATCCGTACTTTTGTTTTACAAAAAGAATTCAATTTTTAATAATTTCGAAATTGATATATTATTTTTCATTCGTAGTTTTGTTTTACAAAAAGAAACTCAATATTTCATAATTTTGAAATTTATATTTTATTCTCGAAACGTACTTTTGTTCTATGCAAAAGAACACAATTTTTTGTAATTTCGAAATTGATATTTTATTTTGGATCCCTACTTTTGTTTTACAAAAAGAACTCAATTTTTAGTAATTTGGATTTTTATATTTTATTCTCGATATGTACATTGGTTTTATGCAAAAGAACTCAATTTTTTGTAATTTCGAAATTTATATTTTATTTTGGATCCCTCTTTTGTTTTACCAAGAGAACTCAATTTATAGTAATTTGGATATTTATATTTTATTTTCGATCCGTACTTTTGTTTTACAAAAAGAATTCAATTTTTAATAATTTCGAAATTGATATATTATTTTTCATTCGTAGTTTTGTTTTACAGTAAAAGAAACTCAATATTTCATAATTTTGAAATTTATATTTTATTCTCGATACGTACTTTTTGTTCTATGCAAAAGAACACAATTTTTTGTAATTTCGATATTGATATTTTATTTTGGATCCCTACTTTTGTTTTACAAAAAGAACTCAATTTTTAGTAATTTGGATTTTTATATTTTATTCTCGATATGTACATTGGTTTTATGCAAAAGAACTCAATTTTTTGTAATTTCGAAATTGATATTTTATTTTGGATCCCTACTTTTGTTTTACAAAAGAACTCAAATTTTAGTAAGTTGGATATTTATATTTTATTCTCGATATGTACTTTGGTTTTATGCAAACTCAATTTTTTGTAATTTCGAAATTTATATTTTATTTTGGATCCCCTCGCTTGTTTTACCAAGAGAACTCAATTTATAGTAATTTGGATATTTATATTTTATTTTCGATCCGTACTTTTGTTTTACAAAAGAATTCAATTTTTAATAATTTCGAAATTGATATATTATTTTTCATTCGTAGTTTTGTTTTACAAAAAAGAAACTCAATAATTCATAATTTTGAAATTTATATTTTATTCTCGATATGTACTTTTGTTCTATGCAAAAGAACTCAACTTTTTGTAATTTCGAAATTGATATTTTATTTTGGATCCCTACTTTTGTTTTACAAAAAGAACTCAATTCTTAGTAATTTAGATTTTTATATTTTATTTTCGATTCGTACTTTTGTTTTACAAAAAGAATTCAATTTTTAATAATTTCGAAATTGATATATTATTTTTCATTCGTAGTTTTGTTTTACAAAAAGAAACTCAATATTTCATAATTTTGAAATTTATATTTTATTCTCGATACGTACTTTTGTTCTATGCAAAAGAACACAATTTTTTGTAATTTCGAAATTGATATTTTATTTTGGATCCCTACTTTTGTTTTACAAAAGAACTCAATTTTTAGTAATTTGGATTTTTATATTTTATTCTCGATATGTACATTGGTTTTATGCAAAAGAACTCAATTTTTTGTAATTTCGAAATTTATATTTTATTTTGGATCCCCTCGTTTGTTTTACCAAGAGAACTCAATTTATAGTAATTTGGATATTTATATTTTATTTTCGATCCGTACTTTTGTTTTACAAAAAGAATTCAATTTTTAATAATTTCGAAATTGATATATTATTTTTCATTCGTAGTTTTGTTTTACAAAAAGAAACTCAATAATTCATAATTTTGAAATTTATATTTTATTCTCGATATGTACTTTTGTTCTATGCAAAAGAACTCAACTTTTTGTAATTTCGAAATTGATATTTTATTTTGGATCCCAACTTTTGTTTTACAAAAATAACTCAATTTTTAGTAATTTGGATATTTATATTTTATTTTCGATCCGTACTTTTGTTTTACAAAAAGAATTCAATTTTTAATAATTTCGAAATTGATATATTATTTTTCATTCGTAGTTTTGTTTTACAAAAAGAAACTCAATATTTCATAATTTTGAAATTTATATTTTATTCTCGAAACGTACTTTTGTTCTATGCAAAAGAACACAATTTTTTGTAATTTCGAAATTGATATTTTATTTTGGATCCCTACTTTTGTTTTACAAAAAGAACTCAATTTTTAGTAATTTGGATTTTTATATTTTATTCTCGATATGTACATTGGTTTTATGCAAAAGAACTCAATTTTTTGTAATTTCGAAATTTATATTTTATTTTGGATCCCTCTTTGTTTTACCAAGAGAACTCAATTTATAGTAATTTGGATATTTATATTTTATTTTCGATCCGTACTTTTGTTTTACAAAAGAATTCAATTTTTAATAATTTCGAAATTGATATATTATTTTTCATTCGTAGTTTTGTTTTACAGAAAAGAAACTCAATATTTCATAATTTTGAAATTTATATTTTATTCTCGATACGTACTTTTGTTCTATGCAAAAGAACACAATTTTTTGTAATTTCGATATTGATATTTTATTTTGGATCCCTACTTTTGTTTTACAAAAGAACTCAATTTTTAGTAATTTGGATTTTTATATTTTATTCTCGATATGTACATTGGTTTTATGCAAAAGAACTCAATTTTTTGTAATTTCGAAATTGATATTTTATTTTGGATCCCTACTTTTGTTTTACAAAAAGAACTCAAATTTTAGTAAGTTGGATATTTATATTTTATTCTCGATATGTACTTTGGTTTTATGCAAAAGAACTCAATTTTTTGTAATTTCGAAATTTATATTTTATTTTGGATCCCCTCGTTTGTTTTACCAAGAGAACTCAATTTATAGTAATTTGGATATTTATATTTTATTTTCGATCCGTACTTTTGTTTTACAAAAAGAATTCAATTTTTAATAATTTCGAAATTGTTATATTATTTTTCATTCGTAGTTTTGTTTTACAAAAAGAAACTCAATATTTCATAATTTTGAAATTTATATTTTATTCTCGATACGTACTTTTGTTCTATGCAAAAGAACACAATTTTTTGTAATTTCGAAATTGATATTTTATTTTGGATCCCTACTTTTGTTTTACAAAAAGAACTCAAATTTTAGTAAGTTGGATATTTATATTTTATTCTCGATATGTACTTTGGTTTTATGCAAAAGAACTCAATTTTTTGTAATTTCGAAATTTATATTTTATTTTGGATCCCCTCGTTTGTTTTACCAAGAGAACTCAATTTATAGTAATTTGGATATTTATATTTTATTTTCGATCCGTACTTTTGTTTTACAAAAGAATTCAATTTTTAATAATTTCGAAATTGATATATTATTTTTCATTCGTAGTTTTGTTTTACAAAAAGAAACTCAATAATTCATAATTTTGAAATTTATATTTTATTCTCGATATGTACTTTTGTTCTATGCAAAAGAACTCAACTTTTTGTAATTTCGAAATTGATATTTTATTTTGGATCCCAACTTTTGTTTTACAAAAATAACTCAATTTTTAGTAATTTGGATATTTATATTTTATTTTCGATCCGTACTTTTGTTTTACAAAAGAATTCAATTTTTAATAATTTCGAAATTGATATATTATTTTTCATTCGTAGTTTTGTTTTACAAAAAGAAACTCAATATTTCATAATTTTGAAATTTATATTTTATTCTCGAAACGTACTTTTGTTCTATGCAAAAGAACACAATTTTTTGTAATTTCGAAATTGATATTTTATTTTGGATCCCTACTTTTGTTTTACAAAAAGAACTCAATTTTTAGTAATTTGGATTTTTATATTTTATTCTCGATATGTACATTGGTTTTATGCAAAAGAACTCAATTTTTTGTAATTTCGAAATTTATATTTTATTTTGGATCCCTCTTTTGTTTTACCAAGAGAACTCAATTTATAGTAATTTGGATATTTATATTTTATTTTCGATCCGTACTTTTGTTTTACAAAAGAATTCAATTTTTAATAATTTCGAAATTGATATATTATTTTTCATTCGTAGTTTTGTTTTTACAGAAAAGAAACTCAATATTTCATAATTTTGAAATTTATATTTTATTCTCGATACGTACTTTTGTTCTATGCAAAAGAACACAATTTTTTGTAATTTCGATATTGATATTTTATTTTGGATCCCTACTTTTGTTTTACAAAAGAACTCAATTTTTAGTAATTTGGATTTTTATATTTTATTCTCGATATGTACATTGGTTTTATGCAAAAGAACTCAATTTTTTGTAATTTCGAAATTGATATTTTATTTTGGATCCCTACTTTTGTTTTACAAAAGAACTCAAATTTTAGTAAGTTGGATATTTATATTTTATTCTCGATATGTACATTGGTTTTATGCAAAAGAACTCAATTTTTTGTAATTTCGAAATTTATATTTTATTTTGGATCCCCTCGTTTGTTTTACCAAGAGAACTCAATTTATAGTAATTTGGATATTTATATTTTATTTTCGATCCGTACTTTTGTTTTACAAAAAGAATTCAATTTTTAATAATTTCGAAATTGTTATATTATTTTTCATTCGTAGTTTTGTTTTACAAAAAGAAACTCAATATTTCATAATTTTGAAATTTATATTTTATTCTCGATACGTACTTTTGTTCTATGCAAAAGAACACAATTTTTTGTAATTTCGAAATTGATATTTTATTTTGGATCCCTACTTTTGTTTTACAAAAAGAACTCAATTTTTAGTAATTTGGATTTTTATATTTTATTCTCGATATGTACATTGGTTTTATGCAAAAGAACTCAATTTTTTGTAATTTCGAAATTTATATTTTATTTTGGATCCCCTCGTTTGTTTTACCAAGAGAACTCAATTTATAGTAATTTGGATATTTATATTTTATTTTCGATCCGTACTTTTGTTTTACAAAAAGAATTCAATTTTTAATAATTTCGAAATTGATATATTATTTTTCATTCGTAGTTTTGTTTTACAAAAAAGAAACTCAATAATTCATAATTTTGAAATTTATATTTTATTCTCGATATGTACTTTTGTTCTATGCAAAAGAACTCAACTTTTTGTAATTTCGAAATTGATATTTTATTTTGGATCCCAACTTTTGTTTTACAAAAATAACTCAATTTTTAGTAATTTGGATATTTATATTTTATTTTCGATCCGTACTTTTGTTTTACAAAAAGAATTCAATTTTTAATAATTTCGAAATTGATATATTATTTTTCATTCGTAGTTTTGTTTTACAAAAAGAAACTCAATATTTCATAATTTTGAAATTTATATTTTATTCTCGAAACGTACTTTTGTTCTATGCAAAAGAACACAATTTTTTGTAATTTCGAAATTGATATTTTATTTTGGATCCCTACTTTTGTTTTACAAAAGAACTCAATTTTTAGTAATTTGGATTTTTATATTTTATTCTCGATATGTACATTGGTTTTATGCAAAAGAACTCAATTTTTTGTAATTTCGAAATTTATATTTTATTTTGGATCCCCTCTTTGTTTTACCAAGAGAACTCAATTTATAGTAATTTGGATATTTATATTTTATTTTCGATCCGTACTTTTGTTTTACAAAAGAATTCAATTTTTAATAATTTCGAAATTGATATATTATTTTTCATTCGTAGTTTTGTTTTACAGAAAAGAAACTCAATATTTCATAATTTTGAAATTTATATTTTATTCTCGATACGTACTTTTGTTCTATGCAAAAGAACACAATTTTTTGTAATTTCGATATTGATATTTTATTTTGGATCCCTACTTTTGTTTTACAAAAGAACTCAATTTTTAGTAATTTGGATTTTTATATTTTATTCTCGATATGTACATTGGTTTTATGCAAAAGAACTCAATTTTTTGTAATTTCGAAATTGATATTTTATTTTGGATCCCTACTTTTGTTTTACAAAAGAACTCAAATTTTAGTAAGTTGGATATTTATATTTTATTCTCGATATGTACATTGGTTTTATGCAAAAGAACTCAATTTTTTGTAATTTCGAAATTTATATTTTATTTTGGATCCCCTCGTTTGTTTTACCAAGAGAACTCAATTTATAGTAATTTGGATATTTATATTTTATTTTCGATCCGTACTTTTGTTTTACAAAAAGAATTCAATTTTTAATAATTTCGAAATTGTTATATTATTTTTCATTCGTAGTTTTGTTTTACAAAAAGAAACTCAATATTTCATAATTTTGAAATTTATATTTTATTCTCGATACGTACTTTTGTTCTATGCAAAAGAACACAATTTTTTGTAATTTCGAAATTGATATTTTATTTTGGATCCCTACTTTTGTTTTACAAAAAGAACTCAATTTTTAGTAATTTGGATTTTTATATTTTATTCTCGATATGTACATTGGTTTTATGCAAAAGAACTCAATTTTTTGTAATTTCGAAATTTATATTTTATTTTGGATCCCTCGTTTGTTTTACCAAGAGAACTCAATTTATAGTAATTTGGATATTTATATTTTATTTTCGATCCGTACTTTTGTTTTACAAAAAGAATTCAATTTTTAATAATTTCGAAATTGATATATTATTTTTCATTCGTAGTTTTGTTTTACAAAAAGAAACTCAATAATTCATAATTTTGAAATTTATATTTTATTCTCGATATGTACTTTTGTTCTATGCAAAAGAACTCAACTTTTTGTAATTTCGAAATTGATATTTTATTTTGGATCCCAACTTTTGTTTTACAAAAATAACTCAATTTTTAGTAATTTGGATATTTATATTTTATTTTCGATCCGTACTTTTGTTTTACAAAAAGAATTCAATTTTTAATAATTTCGAAATTGATATATTATTTTTCATTCGTAGTTTTGTTTTACAAAAAGAAACTCAATATTTCATAATTTTGAAATTTATATTTTATTCTCGAAACGTACTTTTGTTCTATGCAAAAGAACACAATTTTTTGTAATTTCGAAATTGATATTTTATTTTGGATCCCTACTTTTGTTTTACAAAAAGAACTCAATTTTTAGTAATTTGGATTTTTATATTTTATTCTCGATATGTACATTGGTTTTATGCAAAAGAACTCAATTTTTTGTAATTTCGAAATTTATATTTTATTTTGGATCCCTCTTTTGTTTTACCAAGAGAACTCAATTTATAGTAATTTGGATATTTATATTTTATTTTCGATCCGTACTTTTGTTTTACAAAAAGAATTCAATTTTTAATAATTTCGAAATTGATATATTATTTTTCATTCGTAGTTTTGTTTTACAGAAAAGAAACTCAATATTTCATAATTTTGAAATTTATATTTTATTCTCGATACGTACTTTTGTTTTATGCAAAAGAACTCAATTTTTTGTAATTTCGATATTGATATTTTATTTTGGATCCCTACTTTTGTTTTACAAAAAGAACTCAATTTTTAGTAATTTGGATTTTTATATTTTATTCTCGATATGTACATTGGTTTTATGCAAAAGAACTCAATTTTTTGTAATTTCGAAATTGATATTTTATTTTGGATCCCTACTTTTGTTTTACAAAAGAACTCAAATTTTAGTAAGTTGGATATTTATATTTTATTCTCGATATGTACATTGGTTTTATGCAAAAGAACTCAATTTTTTGTAATTTCGAAATTTATATTTTATTTTGGATCCCCTCGTTTGTTTTACCAAGAGAACTCAATTTATAGTAATTTGGATATTTATATTTTATTTTCGATCCGTACTTTTGTTTTACAAAAGAATTCAATTTTTAATAATTTCGAAATTGTTATATTATTTTTCATTCGTAGTTTTGTTTTACAAAAAGAAACTCAATATTTCATAATTTTGAAATTTATATTTTATTCTCGATACGTACTTTTGTTCTATGCAAAAGAACACAATTTTTTGTAATTTCGAAATTGATATTTTATTTTGGATCCCTACTTTTGTTTTACAAAAGAACTCAATTTTTAGTAATTTGGATTTTTATATTTTATTCTCGATATGTACATTGGTTTTATGCAAAAGAACTCAATTTTTTGTAATTTCGAAATTTATATTTTATTTTGGATCCCTCGTTTGTTTTACCAAGAGAACTCAATTTATAGTAATTTGGATATTTATATTTTATTTTCGATCCGTACTTTTGTTTTACAAAAAGAATTCAATTTTTAATAATTTCGAAATTGATATATTATTTTTCATTCGTAGTTTTGTTTTACAAAAAGAAACTCAATAATTCATAATTTTGAAATTTATATTTTATTCTCGATATGTACTTTTGTTCTATGCAAAAGAACTCAACTTTTTGTAATTTCGAAATTGATATTTTATTTTGGATCCCAACTTTTGTTTTACAAAAATAACTCAATTTTTAGTAATTTGGATATTTATATTTTATTTTCGATCCGTACTTTTGTTTTACAAAAGAATTCAATTTTTAATAATTTCGAAATTGATATATTATTTTTCATTCGTAGTTTTGTTTTACAAAAAGAAACTCAATATTTCATAATTTTGAAATTTATATTTTATTCTCGATACGTACTTTTGTTCTATGCAAAAGAACACAATTTTTTGTAATTTCGAAATTGATATTTTATTTTGGATCCCTACTTTTGTTTTACAAAAAGAACTCAATTTTTAGTAATTTGGATTTTTATATTTTATTCTCGATATGTACATTGGTTTTATGCAAAAGAACTCAATTTTTTGTAATTTCGAAATTTATATTTTATTTTGGATCCCCTCTTTTGTTTTACCAAGAGAACTCAATTTATAGTAATTTGGATATTTATATTTTATTTTCGATTCGTACTTTTGTTTTACAAAAAGAATTCAATTTTTAATAATTTCGAAATTGATATATTATTTTTCATTCGTAGTTTTGTTTCACAAAAAAGAAACTCAATATTTCAGAATTTTGAAACTTATATTTTATTCTCGATACGTACTTTTGTTCTATGCAAAAGAACACAATTTTTTGTAATTTCGAAATTGATATTTTATTTTGGATCCCTACTTTTGTTTTACAAAAAGAACTCAATTTTTAGTAATTTGGATTTTTATATTTTATTCTCTATATGTACATTGGTTTTATGCAAAAGAACTCAATTTTTTGTAATTTCGAAATTTATATTTTATTTTGGATCCCCTCTTTTGTTTTACCAAGAGAACTCAATTTATAGTAATTTGGATATTTATATTTTATTTTCGATCCGTACTTTTGTTTTACAAAAAGAATTCAATTTTTAATAATTTCGAAATTGATATATTATTTTTCATTCGTAGTTTTGTTTTACAAAAAGAACTCAATTTTTAGTAATTTGGATTTTTATATTTTATTCTCGATATGTACATTGGTTTTATGCAAAAGAACTCAATTTTTTGTAATTTCGAAATTTATATTTTATTTTGGATCCCCTCTTTTGTTTTACCAAGAGAACTCAATTTATAGTAATTTGGATATTTATATTTTATTTTCGATCCGTACTTTTGTTTTACAAAAAGAATTCAATTTTTAATAATTTCGAAATTGATATATTATTTTTCATTCGTAGTTTTGTTTCACAAAAAAGAAACTCAATATTTCAGAATTTTGAAACTTATATTTTATTCTCGATACGTACTTTTGTTCTATGCAAAAGAACACAATTTTTTGTAATTTCGAAATTGATATTTTATTTTGGATCCCTACTTTTGTTATCCAAAAAGAACTCAATTTTTAGTAATTTGGATTTTTATATTTTATTCTCGATATGTACATTGGTTTTATGCAAAAGAACTCAATTTTTTGTAATTTCGAAATTTATATTTTATTTTGGATCCCTCTTTTGTTTTACCAAGAGAACTCAATTTATAGTAATTTGGATATTTATATTTTATTTTCGATCCAGTACTTTTGTTTTACAAAAAGAATTCAATTTTTAATAATTTCGAAATTGATATATTATTTTTCATTCGTAGTTTTGTTTTACAGAAAAGAAACTCAATATTTCATAATTTTGAAATTTATATTTTATTCTCGATACGTACTTTTGTTCTATGCAAAAGAACACAATTTTTTGTAATTTCGAAATTGATATTTTATTTTGGATCCCTACTTTTGTTTTACAAAAAGAACTCAATTTTTAGTAATTTGGATTTTTATATTTTATTCTCGATATGTACATTGGTTTTATGCAAAAGAACTCAATTTTTTGTAATTTCGAAATTGATATTTTATTTTGGATCCCTACTTTTGTTTTACAAAAAGAACTCAATTTTTAGTAATTTGGATTTTTATATTTTATTCTCGATATGTACATTGGTTTTATGCAAAAGAACTCAATTTTTTGTAATTTCGAAATTGATATTTTATTTTGGATCCCTACTTTTGTTTTACAAAAAGAACTCAAATTTTAGTAAGTTGGATATTTATATTTTATTCTCGATATGTACTTTGGTTTTATGCAAAAGAACTCAATTTTTTGTAATTTCGAAATTTATATTTTATTTTGGATCCCCTCGTTTGTTTTACCAAGAGAACTCAATTTATAGTAATTTGGATATTTATATTTTATTTTCGATCCGTACTTTTGTTTTACAAAAAGAATTCAATTTTTAATAATTTCGAAATTGATATATTATTTTTCATTCGTAGTTTTGTTTTACAGAAAAGAAACTCAATATTTCATAATTTTGAAATTTATATTTTATTCTCGATACGTACTTTTGTTCTATGCAAAAGAACACAATTTTTTGTAATTTCGATATTGATATTTTATTTTGGATCCCTACTTTTGTTTTACAAAAAGAACTCAATTTTTAGTAATTTGGATTTTTATATTTTATTCTCGATATGTACATTGGTTTTATGCAAAAGAACTCAATTTTTTGTAATTTCGAAATTGATATTTTATTTTGGATCCCTACTTTTGTTTTACAAAAAGAACTCAATTTTTAGTAATTTGGATTTTTATATTTTATTCTCGATATGTACATTGGTTTTATGCAAAAGAACTCAATTTTTTGTAATTTCGAAATTGATATTTTATTTTGGATCCCTACTTTTGTTTTACAAAAGAACTCAAATTTTAGTAAGTTGGATATTTATATTTTATTCTCGATATGTACTTTGGTTTTATGCAAAAGAACTCAATTTTTTGTAATTTCGAAATTTATATTTTATTTTGGATCCCCTCGTTTGTTTTACCAAGAGAACTCAATTTATAGTAATTTGGATATTTATATTTTATTTTCGATCCTTACTTTTGTTTTACAAAAAGAATTCAATTTTTAATAATTTCGAAATTGTTATATTATTTTTCATTCGTAGTTTTGTTTTACAAAAAGAAACTCAACATTTCATAATTTTGAAACTTATATTTTATTCTCGATACGTACTTTTGTTCTATGCAAAAGAACACAATTTTTGTAATTTCGAAATTGATATTTTATTTTGGATCCCTACTTTTGTTTTACAAAAAGAACTCAATTTTTAGTAATTTGGATTTTTATATTTTATTCTCGATATGTACATTGGTTTTATGCAAAAGAACTCAATTTTTTGTAATTTCGAAATTTATATTTTATTTTGGATCCCTCTTTTGTTTTACCAAGAGAACTCAATTTATAGTAATTTGGATATTTATATTTTATTTTCGATCCGTACTTTTGTTTTACAAAAAGAATTCAATTTTTAATAATTTCGAAATTGATATATTATTTTTCATTCGTAGTTTTGTTTTACAAAAAGAAACTCAATATTTCATAATTTTGAAATTTATATTTTATTCTCGATACGTACTTTTGTTCTATGCAAAAGAACACAATTTTTTGTAATTTCGATATTGATATTTTATTTTGGATCCCTACTTTTGTTTTACAAAAGAACTCAATTTTTAGTAATTTGGATTTTTATATTTTATTCTCGATATGTACATTGGTTTTATGCAAAAGAACTCAATTTTTTGTAATTTCGAAATTGATATTTTATTTTGGATCCCTACTTTTGTTTTACAAAAAGAACTCAAATTTTAGTAAGTTGGATATTTATATTTTATTCTCGATATGTACTTTGGTTTTATGCAAAAGAACTCAATTTTTTGTAATTTCGAAATTTATATTTTATTTTGGATCCCCTCGTTTGTTTTACCAAGAGAACTCAATTTATAGTAATTTGGATATTTATATTTTATTTTCGATCCAGTACTTTTGTGTTACAAAAGAATTCAATTTTTAATAATTTCGAAATTGTTATATTATTTTTCATTCGTAGTTTTGTTTTACAAAAAGAAACTCAATATTTCATAATTTTGAAATTTATATTTTATTCTCGATACGTACTTTTGTTCTATGCAAAAGAACACAATTTTTTGTAATTTCGAAATTGATATTTTATTTTGGATCCCTACTTTTGTTTTACAAAAGAACTCAATTTTTAGTAATTTGGATTTTTATATTTTATTCTCGATATGTACATTGGTTTTATGCAAAAGAACTCAATTTTTTGTAATTTCGAAATTTATATTTTATTTTGGATCCCCTCGTTTGTTTTACCAAGAGAACTCAATTTATAGTAATTTGGATATTTATATTTTATTTTCGATCCGTACTTTTGTTTTACAAAAAGAATTCAATTTTTAATAATTTCGAAATTGATATATTATTTTTCATTCGTAGTTTTGTTTTACAAAAGAACTCAATTTTTAGTAATTTGGATTTTTATATTTTATTCTCGATATGTACATTGGTTTTATGCAAAAGAACTCAATTTTTTGTAATTTCGAAATTTATATTTTATTTTGGATCCCTCTTTTGTTTTACCAAGAGAACTCAATTTATAGTAATTTGGATATTTATATTTTATTTTCGATCCGTACTTTTGTTTTACAAAAGAATTCAATTTTTAATAATTTCGAAATTGATATATTATTTTTCATTCGTAGTTTTGTTTCACAAAAAAGAAACTCAATATTTCAGAATTTTGAAACTTATATTTTATTCTCGATACGTACTTTTGTTCTATGCAAAAGAACACAATTTTTTGTAATTTCGAAATTGATATTTTATTTTGGATCCCTACTTTTGTTATCCAAAAAGAACTCAATTTTTAGTAATTTGGATTTTTATATTTTATTCTCGATATGTACATTGGTTTTATGCAAAAGAACTCAATTTTTTGTAATTTCGAAATTTATATTTTATTTTGGATCCCCTCTTTTGTTTTACCAAGAGAACTCAATTTATAGTAATTTGGATATTTATATTTTATTTTCGATCCGTACTTTTGTTTTACAAAAAGAATTCAATTTTTAATAATTTCGAAATTGATATATTATTTTTCATTCGTAGTTTTGTTTTACAGAAAAGAAACTCAATATTTCATAATTTTGAAATTTATATTTTATTCTCGATACGTACTTTTGTTCTATGCAAAAGAACACAATTTTTTGTAATTTCGATATTGATATTTTATTTTGGATCCCTACTTTTGTTTTACAAAAAGAACTCAATTTTTAGTAATTTGGATTTTTATATTTTATTCTCGATATGTACATTGGTTTTATGCAAAAGAACTCAATTTTTTGTAATTTCGAAATTGATATTTTATTTTGGATCCCTACTTTTGTTTTACAAAAAGAACTCAATTTTTAATAATTTGGATTTTTATATTTTATTCTCGATATGTACATTGGTTTTATGCAAAAGAACTCAATTTTTTGTAATTTCGAAATTGATATTTTATTTTGGATCCCTACTTTTGTTTTACAAAAAGAACTCAAATTTTAGTAAGTTGGATATTTATATTTTATTCTCGATATGTACTTTGGTTTTATGCAAAAGAACTAAATTTTTTGTAATTTCGAAATTTATATTTTATTTTGGATCCGTACTTTTATTTTACAAAGAGAACTCAATTTATAGTAATTTGGATTTTTATATTTTATTCTCGATATGTACATTGGTTTTATGCAAAAGAACTCAATTTTTTGTAATTTCGAAATTGATATTTTATTTTGGATCCCTACTTTTGTTTTACAAAAAGAACTCAAATTTTAGTAAGTTGGATATTTATATTTTATTCTCGATATGTACTTTGGTTTTATGCAAAAGAACTCAATTTTTTGTAATTTCGAAATTTATATTTTATTTTGGATCCCCTCTTTTGTTTTACCAAGAGAACTCAATTTATAGTAATTTGGATATTTATATTTTATTTTCGATCCGTACTTTTGTTTTACAAAAAGAATTCAATTTTTAATAATTTCGAAATTGATATATTATTTTTCATTCGTAGTTTTGTTTTACAGAAAAGAAACTCAATATTTCATAATTTTGAAATTTATATTTTATTCTCGATACGTACTTTTGTTCTATGCAAAAGAACACAATTTTTTGTAATTTCGATATTGATATTTTATTTTGGATCCCTACTTTTGTTTTACAAAAAGAACTCAATTTTTAGTAATTTGGATTTTTATATTTTATTCTCGATATGTACATTGGTTTTATGCAAAAGAACTCAATTTTTTGTAATTTCGAAATTGATATTTTATTTTGGATCCCTACTTTTGTTTTACAAAAAGAACTCAATTTTTAGTAATTTGGATTTTTATATTTTATTCTCGATATGTACATTGGTTTTATGCAAAAGAACTCAATTTTTTGTAATTTCGAAATTGATATTTTATTTTGGATCCCTACTTTTGTTTTACAAAAAGAACTCAAATTTTAGTAAGTTGGATATTTATATTTTATTCTCGATATGTACTTTGGTTTTATGCAAAAGAACTCAATTTTTTGTAATTTCGAAATTTATATTTTATTTTGGATCCCTCGTTTGTTTTACCAAGAGAACTCAATTTATAGTAATTTGGATATTTATATTTTATTTTCGATCCTTACTTTTGTTTTACAAAAAGAATTCAATTTTTAATAATTTCGAAATTGTTATATTATTTTTCATTCGTAGTTTTGTTTTACAAAAAGAAACTCAACATTTCATAATTTTGAAACTTATATTTTATTCTCGATACGTACTTTTGTTCTATGCAAAAGAACACAATTTTTTGTAATTTCGAAATTGATATTTTATTTTGGATCCCTACTTTTGTTTTACAAAAGAACTCAATTTTTAGTAATTTGGATTTTTATATTTTATTCTCGATATGTACATTGGTTTTATGCAAAAGAACTCAATTTTTTGTAATTTCGAAATTTATATTTTATTTTGGATCCCCTCGTTTGTTTTACCAAGAGAACTCAATTTATAGTAATTTGGATATTTATATTTTATTTTCGATCCGTACTTTTGTTTTACAAAAGAATTCAATTTTTAATAATTTCGAAATTGATATATTATTTTTCATTCGTAGTTTTGTTTTACAAAAAGAAACTCAATAATTCATAATTTTGAAATTTATATTTTATTCTCGATATGTACTTTTGTTCTATGCAAAAGAACTCAACTTTTTGTAATTTCGAAATTGATATTTTATTTTGGATCCCAACTTTTGTTTTACAAAAATAACTCAATTTTTAGTAATTTGGATATTTATATTTTATTTTCGATCCGTACTTTTGTTTTACAAAAGAATTCAATTTTTAATAATTTCGAAATTGATATATTATTTTTCATTCGTAGTTTTGTTTTACGTAAAAGAAACTCAATATTTCATAATTTTGAAATTTATATTTTATTCTCGATACGTACTTTTGTTCTATGCAAAAGAACACAATTTTTTGTAATTTCGATATTGATATTTTATTTTGGATCCCTACTTTTGTTTTACAAAAAGAACTCAATTTTTAGTAATTTGGATTTTTATATTTTATTCTCGATATGTACATTGGTTTTATGCAAAAGAACTCAATTTTTTGTAATTTCGAAATTGATATTTTATTTTGGATCCCTACTTTTGTTTTACAAAAGAACTCAATTTTTAGTAATTTGGATTTTTATATTTTATTCTCGATATGTACATTGGTTTTATGCAAAAGAACTCAATTTTTTGTAATTTCGAAATTGATATTTTATTTTGGATCCCTACTTTTGTTTTACAAAAAGAACTCAAATTTTAGTAAGTTGGATATTTATATTTTATTCTCGATATGTACTTTGGTTTTATGCAAAAGAACTCAATTTTTTTTAATTTCGAAATTTATATTTTATTTTGGATCCCCTCGTTTGTTTTACCAAGAGAACTCAATTTATAGTAATTTGGATATTTATATTTTATTTTCGATCCTTACTTTTGTTTTACAAAAAGAATTCAATTTTTAATAATTTCGAAATTGTTATATTATTTTTCATTCGTAGTTTTGTTTTACAAAAAAGAAACTCAACATTTCATAATTTTGAAACTTATATTTTATTCTCGATACGTACTTTTGTTCTATGCAAAAGAACACAATTTTTTGTAATTTCGAAATTGATATTTTATTTTGGATCCCTACTTTTGTTTTACAAAAGAACTCAATTTTTAGTAATTTGGATTTTTATATTTTATTCTCGATATGTACATTGGTTTTATGCAAAAGAACTCAATTTTTTGTAATTTCGAAATTTATATTTTATTTTGGATCCCTCTTTTGTTTTACCAAGAGAACTCAATTTATAGTAATTTGGATATTTATATTTTATTTTCGATCCAGTACTTTTGTTTTACAAAAGAATTCAATTTTTAATAATTTCGAAATTGATATATTATTTTTCATTCGTAGTTTTGTTTTACAAAAAAGAAACTCAATATTTCATAATTTTGAAATTTATATTTTATTCTCGATACGTACTTTTGTTCTATGCAAAAGAACTCAACTTTTTGTAATTTCGAAATTGATATTTTATTTTGGATCCCAACTTTTGTTTTACAAAAATAACTCAATTTTTAGTAATTTGGATATTTATATTTTATTTTCGATCCGTACTTTTGTTTTACAAAAAGAATTCAATTTTTAATAATTTCGAAATTGATATATTATTTTTCATTCGTAGTTTTGTTTTACAAAAAGAAACTCAATATTTCATAATTTTGAAATTTATATTTTATTCTCGAAACGTACTTTTGTTCTATGCAAAAGAACACAATTTTTTGTAATTTCGAAATTGATATTTTATTTTGGATCCCTACTTTTGTTTTACAAAAAGAACTCAATTTTTAGTAATTTGGATTTTTATATTTTATTCTCGATATGTACATTGGTTTTATGCAAAAGAACTCAATTTTTTGTAATTTCGAAATTTATATTTTATTTTGGATCCCCTCTTTTGTTTTACCAAGAGAACTCAATTTATAGTAATTTGGATATTTATATTTTATTTTCGATCCAGTACTTTTGTTTTACAAAAGAATTCAATTTTTAATAATTTCGAAATTGATATATTATTTTTCATTCGTAGTTTTGTTTTACGTAAAAGAAACTCAATATTTCATAATTTTGAAATTTATATTTTATTCTCGATACGTACTTTTGTTCTATGCAAAAGAACACAATTTTTTGTAATTTCGATATTGATATTTTATTTTGGATCCCTACTTTTGTTTTACAAAAAGAACTCAATTTTTAGTAATTTGGATTTTTATATTTTATTCTCGATATGTACATTGGTTTTATGCAAAAGAACTCAATTTTTTGTAATTTCGAAATTGATATTTTATTTTGGATCCCTACTTTTGTTTTACAAAAAGAACTCAAATTTTAGTAAGTTGGATATTTATATTTTATTCTCGATATGTACTTTGGTTTTATGCAAACTCAATTTTTTGTAATTTCGAAATTTATATTTTATTTTGGATCCCCTCGTTTGTTTTACCAAGAGAACTCAATTTATAGTAATTTGGATATTTATATTTTATTTTCGATCCGTACTTTTGTTTTACAAAAAGAATTCAATTTTTAATAATTTCGAAATTGTTATATTATTTTTCATTCGTAGTTTTGTTTTACAAAAAGAAACTCAATATTTCATAATTTTGAAATTTATATTTTATTCTCCATACGTACTTTTGTTCTATGCAAAAGAACACAATTTTTTGTAATTTCGAAATTGATATTTTATTTTGGATCCCTACTTTTGTTTTACAAAAGAACTCAAATTTTAGTAAGTTGGATATTTATATTTTATTCTCGATATGTACTTTGGTTTTATGCAAAAGAACTCAATTTTTGTAATTTCGAAATTTATATTTTATTTTGGATCCCTCGTTTGTTTTACCAAGAGAACTCAATTTATAGTAATTTGGATATTTATATTTTATTTTCGATCCAGTACTTTTGTTTTACAAAAGAATTCAATTTTTAATAATTTCGAAATTGATATATTATTTTTCATTCGTAGTTTTGTTTTACGTAAAAGAAACTCAATATTTCATAATTTTGAAATTTATATTTTATTCTCGATACGTACTTTTGTTCTATGCAAAAGAACACAATTTTTGTAATTTCGATATTGATATTTTATTTTGGATCCCTACTTTTGTTTTACAAAAAGAACTCAATTTTTAGTAATTTGGATTTTTATATTTTATTCTCGATATGTACATTGGTTTTATGCAAAAGAACTCAATTTTTTGTAATTTCGAAATTGATATTTTATTTTGGATCCCTACTTTTGTTTTACAAAAAGAACTCAATTTTTAGTAATTTGGATTTTTATATTTTATTCTCGATATGTACATTGGTTTTATGCAAAAGAACTCAATTTTTTGTAATTTCGAAATTGATATTTTATTTTGGATCCCTACTTTTGTTTTACAAAAAGAACTCAAATTTTAGTAAGTTGGATATTTATATTTTATTCTCGATATGTACTTTGGTTTTATGCAAAAGAACTCAATTTTTTGTAATTTCGAAATTTATATTTTATTTTGGATCCCCTCGTTTGTTTTACCAAGAGAACTCAATTTATAGTAATTTGGATATTTATATTTTATTTTCGATCCGTACTTTTGTTTTACAAAAAGAATTCAATTTTTAATAATTTCGAAATTGTTATATTATTTTTCATTCGTAGTTTTGTTTTACAAAAAAGAAACTCAACATTTCATAATTTTGAAATTTATATTTTATTCTCGATACGTACTTTTGTTCTATGCAAAAGAACACAATTTTTTGTAATTTCGAAATTGATATTTTATTTTGGATCCCTACTTTTGTTTTACAAAAAGAACTCAATTTTTAGTAATTTGGATTTTTATATTTTATTCTCGATATGTACATTGGTTTTATGCAAAAGAACTCAATTTTTTGTAATTTCGAAATTTATATTTTATTTTGGATCCCCTCGTTTGTTTTACCAAGAGAACTCAATTTATAGTAATTTGGATATTTATATTTTATTTTCGATCCGTACTTTTGTTTTACAAAAAGAATTCAATTTTTAATAATTTCGAAATTGATATATTATTTTTCATTCGTAGTTTTGTTTTACAAAAAGAAACTCAATAATTCATAATTTTGAAATTTATATTTTATTCTCGATATGTACTTTTGTTCTATGCAAAAGAACTCAACTTTTTGTAATTTCGAAATTGATATTTTATTTTGGATCCCAACTTTTGTTTTACAAAAATAACTCAATTTTTAGTAATTTGGATATTTATATTTTATTTTCGATCCGTACTTTTGTTTTACAAAAGAATTCAATTTTTAATAATTTCGAAATTGATATATTATTTTTCATTCGTAGTTTTGTTTTACAAAAAGAAACTCAATATTTCATAATTTTGAAATTTATATTTTATTCTCGAAACGTACTTTTGTTCTATGCAAAAGAACACAATTTTTTGTAATTTCGAAATTGATATTTTATTTTGGATCCCTACTTTTGTTTTACAAAAAGAACTCAATTTTTAGTAATTTGGATTTTTATATTTTATTCTCGATATGTACATTGGTTTTATGCAAAAGAACTCAATTTTTGTAATTTCGAAATTTATATTTTATTTTGGATCCCCTCTTTTGTTTTACCAAGAGAACTCAATTTATAGTAATTTGGATATTTATATTTTATTTTCGATCCGTACTTTTGTTTTACAAAAGAATTCAATTTTTAATAATTTCGAAATTGATATATTATTTTTCATTCGTAGTTTTGTTTCACAAAAAGAAACTCAATATTTCAGAATTTTGAAACTTATATTTTATTCTCGATACGTACTTTTTGTTCTATGCAAAAGAACACAATTTTTGTAATTTCGAAATTGATATTTTATTTTGGATCCCTACTTTTGTTTTACAAAAAGAACTCAATTTTTAGTAATTTGGATTTTTATATTTTATTCTCGATATGTACATTGGTTTTATGCAAAAGAACTCAATTTTTTGTAATTTCGAAATTTATATTTTATTTTGGATCCCCTCTTTGTTTTACCAAGAGAACTCAATTTATAGTAATTTGGATATTTATATTTTATTTTCGATCCGTACTTTTGTTTTACAAAAAGAATTCAATTTTTAATAATTTCGAAATTGATATATTATTTTTCATTCGTAGTTTTGTTTTACAGAAAAGAAACTCAATATTTCATAATTTTGAAATTTATATTTTATTCTCGATACGTACTTTTGTTCTATGCAAAAGAACACAATTTTTTGTGATTTCGAAATTGATATTTTATTTTGGATCCCTACTTTTGTTTTACAAAAAGAACTCAATTTTTAGTAATTTGGATTTTTATATTTTATTCTCGATATGTACATTGGTTTTATGCAAAAGAACTCAATTTTTTGTAATTTCGAAATTTATATTTTATTTTGGATCCCCTCTTTTGTTTTACCAAGTGAACTCAATTTATAGTAATTTGGATATTTATATTTTATTTTCGATCCGTACTTTTGTTTTACAAAAAGAATTCAATTTTTAATAATTTCGAAATTGATATATTATTTTTCATTCGTAGTTTTGTTTTACAAAAAAGAAACTCAATATTTCATAATTTTGAAATTTATATTTTATTCTCGATACGTACTTTTGTTCTATGCAAAAGAACACAATTTTTTGTGATTTCGAAATTGATATTTTATTTTGGATCCCTACTTTTGTTTTACAAAAAGAACTCAATTTTTAGTAATTTGGATTTTTATATTTTATTTTCGATCCGTACTTTTGTTTTACAAAAAGAATTCAATTTTTAATAATTTCGAAATTGATATATTATTTTTCATTCGTAGTTTTGTTTTACGAAATGAAACTCAATATTTCATAATTTTGAAATTTATATTTTATTCTCGATACGTACTTTTGTTCTATGCAAAAGAACACAATTTTTTGTAATTTCGAAATTGATATTTTATTTTGGATCCCTACTTTTGTTTTACAAAAAGAACTCAATTTTTAGTAATTTGGATTTTTATATTTTATTCTCGATATGTACATTGGTTTTATGCAAAAGAACTCAATTTTTTGTAATTTCGAAATTGATATTTTATTTTGGATCCCTACTTTTGTTTTACAAAAAGAACTCAATTTTTAGTAATTTGGATTTTTATATTTTATTCTCGATATGTACATTGGTTTTATGCAAAAGAACTCAATTTTTTGTAATTTCGAAACTTATATTTTATTTTGGATCCCCTCTTTTGTTTTACCAAGAGAACTCAATTTATAGTAATTTGGATATTTATATTTTATTTTCGATCCGTACTTTTGTTTTACAAAAGAATTCAATTTTTAATAATTTCGAAATTGATATATTATTTTTCATTCGTAGTTTTGTTTTACAAAAAGAAACTCAATATTTCATAATTTTGAAATTTATATTTTATTCTCGATACGTACTTTTGTTCTATGCAAAAGAACACAATTTTTTGTAATTTCGAAATTGATATTTTATTTTGGATCCCTACTTTTGTTTTACAAAAAGAACTCAATTTTTAGTAATTTGGAGTTTTATATTTTATTCTCGATATGTACATTGGTTTTATGCAAAAGAACTCAATTTTTTGTAATTTCGAAATTTATATTTTATTTCGGATCCCCTCTTTTGTTTTACCAAGAGAACTCAATTTATATTAATTTGGATATTTATATTTTATTTTCGATCCGTACTTTTGTTTTACAAAAAGAATTCAATTTTTAATAATTTCGAAATTGATATATTATTTTTCATTCGTAGTTTTGTTTTACAAAAAGAAACTCAATATTTCATAATTTTGAAATTTATATTTTATTCTCGATACGTACTTTTGTTCTATGCAAAAGAACACAATTTTTTGTAATTTCGAAATTGATATTTTATTTTGGATCCCTACTTTTGTTTTACAAAAGAACTCAATTTTTAGTAATTTGGATTTTTATATTTTATTCTCGATATGTACATTGGTTTTATGCAAAAGAACTCAATTTTTTGTAATTTCGAAATTTATATTTTATTTTGGATCCCTCTTTTGTTTTACCAAGAGAACTCAATTTATAGTAATTTGGATATTTATATTTTATTTTCGATCCGTACTTTTGTTTTACAAAAGAATTCAATTTTTAATAATTTCGAAATTGATATATTATTTTTCATTCGTAGTTTTGTTTTACAAAAAAGAAACTCAATATTTCATAATTTTGAAACTTATATCTTATTCTCGATACGTACTTTTGTTCTATGCAAAAGAACACAATTTTTTGTAATTTCGAAATTGATATTTTATTTTGGATCCCTACTTTTGTTTTACAAAAAGAACTCAATTTTTAGTAATTTGGATTTTTATATTTTATTCTCGATATGTACATTGGTTTTATGCAAAAGAACTCAAATTTTTGTAATTTCGAAATTTATATTTTATTTTGGATCCCCTCTTTTGTTTTACCAAGAGAACTCAATTTATAGTAATTTGGATATTTATATTTTATTTTCGATCCGTACTTTTGTTTTCAAAAATAATTCAATTTTTAATAATTTCGAAATTGATATATTATTTTTCATTCGTAGTTTTGTTTTACAAAAAAGAAACTCAATATTTCATAATTTTGAAATTTATATTTTATTCTCGATACGTACTTTTGTTCTATGCAAAAGAACACAATTTTTTGTAATTTTGAAAATGATATTTTATTTTGGATCCCTACTTTTGTTTTACAAAAAGAACTCAACTTTTAGTAATTTGGAGTTTTATATTTTATTTTCGATCCGTACTTTTGTTTTACAAAAAGAATTCAATTTTTAATAATTTCGAAATTGATATATTATTTTTCATTCGTAGTTTTGTTTTACAAAAAAGAAACTCAATATTTCATAATTTTGAAATTTATATTTTATTCTCGATACGTACTTTTGTTCTATGCAAAAGAACACAATTTTTGTAATTTCGAAATTGATATTTTATTTTGGATCCCTACTTTTGTTTTACAAAAGAACTCAATTTTTAGTAATTTGGATTTTTATATTTTATTCTCGATATGTACATTGGTTTTATGCAAAAGAACTCAATTTTTTGTAATTTCGAAACTTATATTTTATTTTGGATCCCCTCTTTTGTTTTACCAAGAGAACTCAATTTATAGTAATTTGGATATTTATATTTTATTTTCGATCCGTACTTTTGTTTTACAAAAAGAATTCAATTTTTAATAATTTCGAAATTGATATATTATTTTTCATTCGTAGTTTTGTTTTACAAAAAAGAAACTCAATATTTCATAATTTTGAAACTTATATCTTATTCTCGACACGTACTTTTGTTCTATGCAAAAGAACACAATTTTTTGTAATTTCGAAATTGATATTTTATTTTGGATCCCTACTTTTGTTTTACAAAAAGAACTCAATTTTTAGTAATTTAGATTTTTATATTTTATTTTCGATTCGTACTTTTGTTTTACAAAAAGAATTCAATTTTTAATAATTTCGAAATTTATATATTATTTTTCATTCGTAGTTTTGTTTTACAAAAAAGAAACTCAATATTTCATAATTTTGAAATTTATATTTTATTCTCGATACGTACTTTTGTTCTATGCAAAAGAACACAATTTTTTGTAATTTCGAAATTGATATTTTATTTTGGATCCCTACTTTTGTTTTACAAAAAGAACTCAATTTTTAGTAATTTAGATTTTTATATTTTATTTTCGATTCGTACTTTTGTTGTACAAAAAGAATTCAATTTTTAATAATTTCGAAATTGATATATTATTTTTCATTCGTAGTTTTGTTTTACAAAAAAGAAACTCAATATTTCATAATTTTGAAATTTATATTTTATTCTCGATACGTACTTTTGTTCTATGCAAAAGAACACAATTTTTTGTAATTTCGAAATTGATATTTTATTTTGGATCCCTACTTTTGTTTTACAAAAAGAACTCAATTTTTAGTAATTTGGATTTTTATATTTTATTCTCGATATGTACATTGGTTTTATGCAAAAGAACTCAATTTTTTGTAATTTCGAAACTTATATTTTATTTTGGATCCCCTCTTTTGTTTTACCAAGAGAACTCAATTTATAGTAATTTGGATATTTATATTTTATTTTCGATCCAGTACTTTTGTTTTACAAAAGAATTCAATTTTTAATAATTTCGAAATTGATATATTATTTTTCATTCGTAGTTTTGTTTTACAAAAAAGAAACTCAATATTTCATAATTTTGAAATTTATATTTTATTCTCGATACGTACTTTTCTTCTATGCAAAAGAACACAATTTTTTGTAATTTCGAAATTGATATTTTATTTTGGATCCCTACTTTTGTTATACAAAAAGAACTCAATTTTTAGTAATTTGGATTTTTATATTTTATTCTCGATATGTACATTGGTTTTATGCAAAAGAACTCAATTTTTTGTAATTTCGAAATTGATATTTTATTTTGGATCCCTACTTTTGTTTTACAAAAAGAACTCAAATTTTAGAAAGTTGGATATTTATATTTTATTTTCGATATGTACTTTGGTTTTATGCAAAAGAACTCAATTTTTTGTAATTTCGAAATTTATATTTTATTTTGGATCCCCTCTTTTGTTTTACCAAGAGAACTCAATTTATAGTAATTTGGATATTTATATTTTATTTTCGATCCGTACTTTTGTTTTACAAAAGAATTCAATTTTTAATAATTTCGAAATTGATATATTATTTTTCATTCGTAGTTTTGTTTTACAAAAAGAAACTCAATAATTCATAATTTTGAAATTTATATTTTATTCTCGATACGTACTTTTGTTCTATGCAAAAGAACTCAACTTTTTGTAATTTCGAAATTGATATTTTATTTTGGATCCCTACTTTTGTTTTACAAAAATAACTCAATTTTTAGTAATTTGGATATTTATATTTTATTTTCGATCCGTACTTTTGTTTTACAAAAGAATTCAATTTTTAATAATTTCGAAATTGATATATTATTTTTCATTCGTAGTTTTGTTTTACAAAAAGAAACTCAATATTTCATAATTTTGAAATTTATATTTTATTCTCGATACGTACTTTTGTTCTATGCAAAAGAACACAATTTTTTGTAATTTCGAAATTGATATTTTATTTTGGATCCCTACTTTTGTTTTACAAAAAGAACTCAATTTTTAGTAATTTGGATTTTTATATTTTATTCTCGATATGTACATTGGTTTTATGCAAAAGAACTCAATTTTTGTAATTTCGAAATTGATATTTTATTTTGGATCCCTACTTTTGTTTTACAAAAAGAACTCAAATTTTAGTAAGTTGGATACTTATATTTTATTTTCGATGTGTACTTTGGTTTTATGCAAAAGAACTCAATTTTTTGTAATTTCGAAATTTATATTTTATTTTGGATCCGTACTTTTATTTTACAAAGAGAACTCAATTTATAGTAATTTGGATATTTATATTTTATTTTCGATCCGTACTTTTGTTTTACAAAAAGAATTCAATTTTTAATAATTTCGAAATTGATATATTATTTTTCATTCGTAGTTTTGTTTTACAAAAAGAAACTCAATAATTCATAATTTTGAAATTTATATTTTATTCTCGATATGTACTTTTGTTCTATGCAAAAGAACTCAACTTTTTGTAATTTCGAAATTGATATTTTATTTTGGATCCCAACTTTTGTTTTACAAAAATAACTCAATTTTTAGTAATTTGGATATTTATATTTTATTTTCGATCCGTACTTTTGTTTTACAAAAAGAATTCAATTTTTAATAATTTCGAAATTGATATATTATTTTTCATTCGTAGTTTTGTTTTACAAAAAAGAAACTCAATATTTCATAATTTTGAAATTTATCTTTTATTCTCGATACGTACTTTTGTTCTATGCAAAAGAACACAATTTTTTGTAATTTCGAAATTGATATTTTATTTTGGATCCCTACTTTTGTTTTACAAAAGAACTCAATTTTTAGTAATTTGGATTTTTATATTTTATTCTCGATATGTACATTGGTTTTATGCAAAAGAACTCAATTTTTTGTAATTTCGAAATTTATATTTTATTTTGGATCCCCTCTTTTGTTTTACCAAGAGAACTCAATTTATATTAATTTGGATATTTATATTTTATTTTCGATCCAGTACTTTTGTTTTACAAAAAGAATTCAATTTTTAATAATTTCGAAATTGATATATTATTTTTCATTCGTAGTTTTGTTTTACAAAAAGAAACTCAATATTTCATAATTTTGAAATTTATATTTTATTCTCGATACGTACTTTTGTTCTATGCAAAAGAACACAATTTTTTGTAATTTCGAAATTGATATTTTATTTTGGATCCCTACTTTTGTTTTACAAAAAGAACTTAATTTTTAGTAATTTGGATTTTTATATTTTATTCTCGATATGTACATTGGTTTTATGCAAAAGAACTGAACTTTTTGTAATTTCGAAATTGATATTTTATTTTGGATCCCTACTTTTGTTTTACAAAAATAACTCAATTTTTAGTAATTTGGATATTTATATTTTATTTTCGATCCGTACTTTTGTTTTACAAAAAGAATTCAATTTTTAATAATTTCGAAATTGATATATTATTTTTCATTCGTAGTTTTGTTTTACAAAAAGAAACTCAATATTTCATAATTTTGAAATTTATATTTTATTCTCGATACGTACGTTTGTTCTATGCAAAAGAACACAATTTTTTGTAATTTCGAAATTGATATTTTATTTTGGATCCCTACTTTTGTTTTACAAAAAGAACTCAATTTTTAGTAATTTGGATTTTTATATTTTATTCTCGATATGTACATTGGTTTTATGCAAAAGAACTCAATTTTTTGTAATTTCGAAATTTATATTTTATTTTGGATCCCTACTTTTGTTTTACAAAAGAACTCAATTTTTAGTAATTTGGATTTTTATATTTTATTCTCGATATGTACTTTGGTTTTATGCAAAAGAACTCAATTTTTTGTAATTTCGAAATTTATTTTTTGTTTTGGATCCGTACTTTTATTTTACAAAGAGAACTCAATTTATAGTAATTTGGATATTTATATTTTATTTTCGATCAGTACTTTTGTTTTACAAAAATAATTCAATTTTTAATAATTTCGAAATTTATATATTATTTTTCATTCGTAGTTTTGTTTTACAAAAAAGAAACTCAATATTTCATAATTTTGAAATTTATATTTTATTCTCGAAACGTACTTTTGTTCTATGCAAAAGAACTCAACTTTTTGTAATTTCGAAATTGATATTTTATTTTGGATCCCTACTTTTCTTTTACAAAAAGAACTCAATTTTTAGTAATTTGGATATTTATATTTTATTCTCGATATGTACATTGGTTCTATGCAAAAGAACTCAATTTTTTTTAATTTCGAAATTTATATTTTATTTTGGATCCGTACTTTTATTTTACAAAGAGAACTCAATTTATAGTAATTTGGATATTTATATTTTATTTTCGATCCGGACTTTTGTTTTACAAAAAGAATTCAATTTTTAATAATTTCGAAATCGATATATTATTTTTCATTCGTAGTTTTGTTTTACAAAAAAGAAACTCAATATTTCATAATTTTGAAATTTATATTTTATTCTCGATACGTACTTTTGTTCTATGCAAAAGAACACAATTTTTTGTGATTTCGAAATTGATATTTTATTTTGGATCCCTACTTTTGTTTTACAAAAAGAACTCAATTTTTAGTAATTTGGATTTTTATATTTTATTTTCGATCCGTACTTTTGTTTTACAAAAAGAATTCAATTTTTAATAATTTCGAAATTGATATATTATTTTTCATTCGTAGTTTTGTTTTACAAAAAAGAAACTCAATATTTCATAATTTTGAAATTTATATTTTATTCTCGAAACGTACTTTTGTTCTATGCAAAAGAACTCAACTTTTTGTAATTTCGAAATTGATATTTTATTTTGGATCCCTACTTTTCTTTTACAAAAAGAACTCAATTTTTAGTAATTTGGATATTTATATTTTATTCTCGATATGTACATTGGTTTTATGCAAAAGAACTCAATTTTTTTTAATTTCGAAATTTATATTTTATTTTGGATCCGTACTTTTATTTTACAAAGAGAACTCAATTTATAGTAATTTGGATATTTATATTTTATTTTCGATCCGGACTTTTGTTTTACAAAAGAATTCAATTTTTAATAATTTCGAAATCGATATATTATTTTTCATTCGTAGTTTTGTTTTACAAAAAGAAACTCAATATTTCATAATTTTGAAATTTATATTTTATTCTCGATACGTACTTTTGTTCTATGCAAAAGAACTCGAACTTTTGTAATTTCGAAATTGATATTTTATTTTGGATCCCTACTTTTGTTTTACAAAAATAACTCAATTTTTAGTAATTTGGATATTTATATTTTATTTTCGATCCGTACTTTTGTTTTACAAAAAGAATTCAATTTTTAATAATTTCGAAATTGATATATTATTTTTCATTCAGTAGTTTTGTTTTACAAAAAAGAAACTCAATATTTCATAATTTTGAAATTTATATTTTATTCTCGATACGTACGTTTGTTCTATGCAAAAGAACACAATTTTTTGTAATTTCGAAATTGATATTTTATTTTGGATCCCTACTTTTGTTTTACAAAAAGAACTCAATTTTTAGTAATTTGGATTTTTATATTTTATTCTCGATATGTACATTGGTTTTATGCAAAAGAACTCAATTTTTGTAATTTCGAAATTTATATTTTATTTTGGATCCCTACTTTTGTTTTACAAAAAGAACTCAATTTTTAGTAATTTGGATTTTTATATTTTATTCTCGATATGTACTTTGGTTTTATGCAAAAGAACTCAATTTTTTGTAATTTCGAAATTTATTTTTTGTTTTGGATCCGTACTTTTATTTTACCAAGAGAACTCAATTTATAGTAATTTGGATATTTATATTTTATTTTCGATCCGTACTTTTGTTTTACAAAAAGAATTCAATTTTTAATAATTTCGAAATTGATATATTATTTTTCATTCGTAGTTTTGTTTTACAAAAAGAAACTCAATATTTCATAATTTTGAAATTTATATTTTATTCTCGATATGTACTTTTGTTCTATGCAAAAGAACTCGAACTTTTTGTAATTTCGAAATTGATATTTTATTTTGGATCCCTACTTTTGTTTTACAAAAATAACTCAATTTTTAGTAATTTGGATATTTATATTTTATTTTCGATCCGTACTTTTGTTTTACAAAAGAATTCAATTTTTAATAATTTCGAAATTGATATATTATTTTTCATTCAGTAGTTTTGTTTTACAAAAAGAAACTCAATATTTCATAATTTTGAAATTTATATTTTATTCTCGATACGTACGTTTGTTCTATGCAAAAGAACACAATTTTTTGTAATTTCGAAATTGATATTTTATTTTGGATCCCTACTTTTGTTTTACAAAAAGAACTCAATTTTTAGTAATTTGGATTTTTATATTTTATTCTCGATATGTACATTGGTTTTATGCAAAAGAACTCAATTTTTTGTAATTTCGAAATTTATATTTTATTTTGGATCCCTACTTTTGTTTTACAAAAAGAACTCAATTTTTAGTAATTTGGATTTTTATATTTTATTCTCGATATGTACTTTGGTTTTATGCAAAAGAACTCAATTTTTTGTAATTTCGAAATTTATTTTTTGTTTTGGATCCGTACTTTTATTTTACAAAGAGAACTCAATTTATAGTAATTTGGATATTTATATTTTATTTTCGATCCGTACTTTTGTTTTACAAAAAGAATTCAATTTTTAATAATTTCGAAATTGATATATTATTTTTCATTCGTAGTTTTGTTTTACAAAAAGAAACTCAATATTTCATAATTTTGAAATTTATATTTTATTCTCGATATGTACTTTTGTTCTATGCAAAAGAACTGAACTTTTGTAATTTCGAAATTGATATTTTATTTTGGATCCCTACTTTTGTTTTACAAAAATAACTCAATTTTTAGTAATTTGGATATTTATATTTTATTTTCGATCCGTACTTTTGTTTTACAAAAAGAATTCAATTTTTAATAATTTCGAAATTGATATATTATTTTTCATTCGTAGTTTTGTTTTACAAAAAGAAACTCAATATTTCATAATTTTGAAATTTATATTTTATTCTCGATACGTACTTTTTGTTCTATGCAAAAGAACACAATTTTTGTAATTTCGAAATTGATATTTTATTTTGGATCCCTACTTTTGTTTTACAAAAAGAACTCAATTTTTAGTAATTTGGATTTTTATATTTTATTCTCGATATGTACATTGGTTTTATGCAAAAGAACTCAATTTTTTGTAATTTCGAAATTGATATTTTATTTTGGATCCCTACTTTTGTTTTACAAAAAGAACTCAATTTTTAGTAATTTGGATTTTTATATTTTATTCTCGATATGTACATTGGTTTTATGCAAAAGAACTCAATTTTTTGTAATTTCGAAACTTATATTTTATTTTGGATCCCCTCTTTTTTACCAAGAGAACTCAATTTATAGTAATTTGGATATTTATATTTTATTTTCGATCCGTACTTTTGTTTTACAAAAAGAATTCAATTTTTAATAATTTCGAAATTGATATATTATTTTTCATTCGTAGTTTTGTTTTACAAAAAGAAACTCAATAATTCATAATTTTGAAATTTATATTTTATTCTCGATATGTACTTTTGTTCTATGCAAAAGAACTCAACTTTTTGTAATTTCGAAATTGATATTTTATTTTGGATCCCAACTTTTGTTTTACAAAAATAACTCAATTTTTAGTAATTTGGATATTTATATTTTATTTTCGATCCAGTACTTTTGTTTTACAAAAGAATTCAATTTTTAATAATTTCGAAATTGATATATTATTTTTCATTCGTAGTTTTGTTTTACAAAAAGAAACTCAATATTTCATAATTTTGAAATTTATATTTTATTCTCGATACGTACTTTTGTTCTATGCAAAAGAACACAATTTTTTGTAATTTCGAAATTGATATTTTATTTTGGATCCCTACTTTTGTTTTACAAAAAGAACTCAATTTTTAGTAATTTGGATTTTTATATTTTATTCTCGATATGTACATTGATTTTATGCAAAAGAACTCAATTTTTTGTAATTTCGAAACTTATATTTTATTTTGGATCCCTCTTTTGTTTTACCAAGAGAACTCAATTTATAGTAATTTGGATATTTATATTTTATTTTCGATCCGTACTTTTGTTTTACAAAAGAATTCAATTTTTAATAATTTCGAAATTGATATATTATTTTTCATTCGTAGTTTTGTTTTACAAAAAGAAACTCAATATTTCATAATTTTGAAATTTATATTTTATTCTCGATACGTACTTTTGTTCTATGCAAAAGAACACAATTTTTTGTAATTTCGAAATTGATATTTTATTTTGGATCCCTACTTTTGTTTTACAAAAAGAACTCAATTTTTAGTAATTTGGATTTTTATATTTTATTCTCGATATGTACATTGGTTTTATGCAAAAGAACTCAATTTTTTGTAATTTCGAAATTGATATTTTATTTTGGATCCCTACTTTTGTTTTACAAAAAGAACTCAATTTTTAGTAATTTGGATTTTTATATTTTATTCTCGATATGTACATTGGTTTTATGCAAAAGAACTCAATTTTTTGTAATTTCGAAACTTATATTTTATTTTGGATCCCTCTTTTGTTTTACCAAGAGAACTCAATTTATAGTAATTTGGATATTTATATTTTATTTTCGATCCGTACTTTTGTTTTACAAAAAGAATTCAATTTTTAATAATTTCGAAATTTATATATTATTTTTCATTCGTAGTTTTGTTTTACAAAAAAGAAACTCAATATTTCATAATTTTGAAATTTATATTTTATTCTCGATACGTACTTTTGTTCTATGCAAAAGAACACAATTTTTTGTAATTTCGAAATTGATATTTTATTTTGGATCCCTACTTTTGTTTTACAAAAAGAACTCAATTTTTAGTAATTTAGATTTTTATATTTTATTTTCGATTCAGTACTTTTGTTTTACAAAAAGAATTCAATTTTTAATAATTTCGAAATTGATATATTATTTTTCATTCGTAGTTTTGTTTTACAAAAAGAAACTCAATATTTCATAATTTTGAAATTTATATTTTATTCTCGATACGTACTTTTGTTCTATGCAAAAGAACACAATTTTTTGTAATTTCGAAATTGATATTTTATTTTGGATCCCTACTTTTGTTTTACAAAAAGAACTCAATTTTTAGTAATTTGGATTTTTATATTTTATTCTCGATATGTACATTGGTTTTATGCAAAAGAACTCAATTTTTTGTAATTTCGAAACGTATATTTTATTTTGGATCCCTCTTTTGTTTTACCAAGAGAACTCAATTTATAGTTATTTGGATATTTATATTTTATTTTCGATCCGTACTTTTGTTTTACAAAAAGAATTCAATTTTTAATAATTTCGAAATTGATATATTATTTTTCATTCGTAGTTTTGTTTTACAAAAAAGAAACTCAATATTTCATAATTTTGAAATTTATATTTTATTCTCGATATGTACTTTTGTTCTATGCAAAAGAACTGAACTTTTTGTAATTTCGAAATTGATATTTTATTTTGGATCCCTACTTTTGTTTTACAAAAATAACTCAATTTTTAGTAATTTGGATTTTTATATTTTATTCTCGATATGTACATTGGTTTTATGCAAAAGAACTCAATTTTTTGTAATTTCGAAATTTATATTTTATTTTGGATCCCTACTTTTGTTTTACAAAAAGAACTCAATTTTTAGTAATTTGGATTTTTATATTTTATTCTCGTTATGTACATTGGTTTTATGCAAAAGAACTCAATTTTTTGTAATTTCGAAATTTATATTTTATTTTGGATCCCCTCTTTTTTTTACCAAGAGAACTCAATTTATAGTAATTTGGATATTTATATTTTATTTTCGATCCGTACTTTTGTTTTACAAAAAGAATTCAATTTTTAATAATTTCGAAATTGATATATTATTTTTCATTCGTAGTTTTGTTTTACAAAAAAGAAACTCAATAATTCATAATTTTGAAATTTATATTTTATTCTCGATATGTACTTTTGTTCTATGCAAAAGAACTCAACTTTTTGTAATTTCGAAATTGATATTTTATTTTGGATCCCTACTTTTGTTTTACAAAAATAACTCAATTTTTAGTAATTTGGATATTTATATTTTATTTTCGATCCAGTACTTTTGTTTTACAAAAAGAATTCAATTTTTAATAATTTCGAAATTGATATATTATTTTTCATTCGTAGTTTTGTTTTACAAAAAGAAACTCAATATTTCATAATTTTGAAATTTATATTTTATTCTCGATACGTACTTTTGTTCTATGCAAAAGAACACAATTTTTGTAATTTCGAAATTGATATTTTATTTTGGATCCCTACTTTTGTTTTACAAAAAGAACTCAATTTTTAGTAATTTGGATATTTATATTTTATTCTCGATATGTACATTGATTTTATGCAAAAGAACTCAATTTTTTGTAATTTCGAAACTTATATTTTATTTTGGATCCCTCTTTTGTTTTACCAAGAGAACTCAATTTATAGTAATTTGGATATTTATATTTTATTTTCGATCCGTACTTTTGTTTTACAAAAGAATTCAATTTTTAATAATTTCGAAATTGATATATTATTTTTCATTCGTAGTTTTGTTTTACAAAAAGAAACTCAATATTTCATAATTTTGAAATTTATATTTTATTCTCGATACGTACTTTTGTTCTATGCAAAAGAACACAATTTTTTGTAATTTCGAAATTGATATTTTATTTTGGATCCCTACTTTTGTTTTACAAAAGAACTCAATTTTTAGTAATTTGGATTTTTATATTTTATTCTCGATATGTACATTGGTTTTATGCAAAAGAACTCAATTTTTGTAATTTCGAAATTGATATTTTATTTTGGATCCCTACTTTTGTTTTACAAAAGAACTCAATTTTTAGTAATTTGGATTTTTATATTTTATTCTCGATATGTACATTGGTTTTATGCAAAAGAACTCAATTTTTTGTAATTTCGAAACTTATATTTTATTTTGGATCCCTCTTTTGTTTTACCAAGAGAACTCAATTTATAGTAATTTGGATATTTATATTTTATTTTCGATCCGTACTTTTGTTTTACAAAAAGAATTCAATTTTTAATAATTTCGAAATTTATATATTATTTTTCATTCAGTAGTTTTGTTTTACAAAAAGAAACTCAATATTTCATAATTTTGAAATTTATATTTTATTCTCGATACGTACTTTTGTTCTATGCAAAAGAACACAATTTTTTGTAATTTCGAAATTGATATTTTATTTTGGATCCCTACTTTTGTTTTACAAAAAGAACTCAATTTTTAGTAATTTGGATATTTATATTTTATTTTCGATTCGTACTTTTGTTTTACAAAAAGAATTCAATTTTTAATAATTTCGAAATTGATATATTATTTTTCATCCGTAGTTTTCTTTTACAAAAAGAAACTCAATATTTCATAATTTTGAAATTTATATTTTATTCTCGATACGTACTTTTGTTCTATGCAAAAGAACACAATTTTTTGTAATTTCGAAATTGATATTTTATTTTGGATCCCTACTTTTGTTTTACAAAAAGAACTCAATTTTTAGTAATTTGGATTTTTATATTTTATTCTCGATATGTACATTGGTTTTATGCAAAAGAACTCAATTTTTTGTAATTTCGAAACGTATATTTTATTTTGGATCCCTCTTTTGTTTTACCAAGAGAACTCAATTTATAGTTATTTGGATATTTATATTTTATTTTCGATCCGTACTTTTGTTTTACAAAAAGAATTCAATTTTTAATAATTTCGAAATTGATATATTATTTTTCATTCGTAGTTTTGTTTTACAAAAAGAAACTCAATATTTCATAATTTTGAAATTTATATTTTATTCTCGATACGTACTTTTGTTCTATGCAAAAGAACACAATTTTTTGTAATTTCGAAATTGATATTTTATTTTGGATCCCTACTTTTGTTTTACAAAAAGAACTCAATTTTTAGTAATTTGGATTTTTATATTTTATTCTCGATATGTACATTGGTTTTATGGAAAAGAACTCAATTTTTTGTAATTTCGAAACTTATATTTTATTTTGGATCCCCTCTTTTGTTTTACCAAGAGAACTCAATTTATAGTAATTTGGATATTTATATTTTATTTTCGATCCGTACTTTTGTTTTACAAAAGAATTCAATTTTTAATAATTTCGAAATTGATATATTATTTTTCATTCGTAGTTTTGTTTTACAAAAAGAAACTCAATATTTCATAATTTTGAAATTTATATTTTATTCTCGATATGTACTTTTGTTCTATGCAAAAGAACTCAACTTTTTCTAATTTCGAAATTGATATTTTATTTTGGATCCCTACTTTTGTTTTACAAAAATAACTCAATTTTTAGTAATTTGGATATTTATATTTTATTTTCGATCCGTACTTTTGTTTTACAAAAAGAATTCAATTTTTAATAATTTCGAAATTGATATATTATTTTTCATTCGTAGTTTTGTTTTACAAAAAGAAACTCAATATTTCATAATTTTGAAATTTATATTTTATTCTCGATACGTACTTTTGTTCTATGCAAAAGAACACAATTTTTTGTAATTTCGAAATTGATATTTTATTTTGGATCCCTACTTTTGTTTTACAAAAAGAACTCAATTTTTAGTAATTTGGATTTTTATATTTTATTCTCGATATGTACATTGGTTTTATGCAAAAGAACTCAATTTTTTGTAATTTCGAAATTGATATTTTATTTTGGATCCCTACTTTTGTTTTACAAAAAGAACTCAACTTTTAGTAATTTGGATTTTTATATTTTATTCTCGATATGTACATTGGTTTTATGCAAAAGAACTCAATTTTTTGTAATTTCGAAACTTATATTTTATTTTGGATCCCCTCTTTTTTTACCAAGAGAACTCAATTTATAGTAATTTGGATATTTATATTTTATTTTCGATCCGTACTTTTGTTTTACAAAAAGAATTCAATTTTTAATAATTTCGAAATTGATATATTATTTTTCATTCGTAGTTTTGTTTTACAAAAAGAAACTCAATAATTCATAATTTTGAAATTTATATTTTATTCTCGATATGTACTTTTGTTCTATGCAAAAGAACTCAACTTTTTGTAATTTCGAAATTGATATTTTATTTTGCATCCCAACTTTTGTTTTACAAAAATAACTCAATTTTTAGTAATTTGGATATTTATATTTTATTTTCGATCCGTACTTTTGTTTTACAAAAGAATTCAATTTTTAATAATTTCGAAATTGATATATTATTTTTCATTCGTAGTTTTGTTTTACAAAAAGAAACTCAATATTTCATAATTTTGAAATTTATATTTTATTCTCGATACGTACTTTTGTTCTATGCAAAAGAACACAATTTTTTGTAATTTCGAAATTGATATTTTATTTTGGATCCCTACTTTTGTTTTACAAAAAGAACTCAATTTTTAGTAATTTGGATTTTTATATTTTATTCTCGATATGTACATTGATTTTATGCAAAAGAACTCAATTTTTTGTAATTTCGAAACTTATATTTTATTTTGGATCCCTCTTTTGTTTTACCAAGAGAACTCAATTTATAGTAATTTGGATATTTATATTTTATTTTCGATCCGTACTTTTGTTTTACAAAAAGAATTCAATTTTTAATAATTTCGAAATTGATATATTATTTTTCATTCGTAGTTTTGTTTTACAAAAAGAAACTCAATATTTCATAATTTTGAAATTTATATTTTATTCTCGATACGTACTTTTGTTCTATGCAAAAGAACACAATTTTTTGTAATTTCGAAATTGATATTTTATTTTGGATCCCTACTTTTGTTTTACAAAAGAACTCAATTTTTAGTAATTTGGATTTTTATATTTTATTCTCGATATGTACATTGGTTTTATGCAAAAGAACTCAATTTTTGTAATTTCGAAATTGATATTTTATTTTGGATCCCTACTTTTGTTTTACAAAAAGAACTCAATTTTTAGTAATTTGGATTTTTATATTTTATTCTCGATATGTACATTGGTTTTATGCAAAAGAACTCAATTTTTTGTAATTTCGAAACTTATATTTTATTTTGGATCCCTCTTTTGTTTTACCAAGAGAACTCAATTTATAGTAATTTGGATATTTATATTTTATTTTCGATCCGTACTTTTGTTTTACAAAAAGAATTCAATTTTTAATAATTTCGAAATTTATATATTATTTTTCATTCGTAGTTTTGTTTTACAAAAAAGAAACTCAATATTTCATAATTTTGAAATTTATATTTTATTCTCGATACGTACTTTTGTTCTATGCAAAAGAACACAATTTTTTGTAATTTCGAAATTGATATTTTATTTTGGATCCCTACTTTTGTTTTACAAAAAGAACTCAATTTTTAGTAATTTAGATTTTTATATTTTATTTTCGATTCAGTACTTTTGTTTTACAAAAAGAATTCAATTTTTAATAATTTCGAAATTGATATATTATTTTTCATTCGTAGTTTTGTTTTACAAAAAGAAACTCAATATTTCATAATTTTGAAATTTATATTTTATTCTCGATACGTACTTTTGTTCTATGCAAAAGAACACAATTTTTTGTAATTTCGAAATTGATATTTTATTTTGGATCCCTACTTTTGTTTTACAAAAAGAACTCAATTTTTAGTAATTTGGATTTTTATATTTTATTCTCGATATGTACATTGGTTTTATGCAAAAGAACTCAATTTTTTGTAATTTCGAAACGTATATTTTATTTTGGATCCCTCTTTTGTTTTACCAAGAGAACTCAATTTATAGTTATTTGGATATTTATATTTTATTTTCGATCCGTACTTTTGTTTTACAAAAGAATTCAATTTTTAATAATTTCGAAATTGATATATTATTTTTCATTCGTAGTTTTGTTTTACAAAAAGAAACTCAATATTTCATAATTTTGAAATTTATATTTTATTCTCGATACGTACTTTTGTTCTATGCAAAAGAACACAATTTTTTGTAATTTCGAAATTGATATTTTATTTTGGATCCCTACTTTTGTTTTACAAAAAGAACTCAATTTTTAGTAATTTGGATTTTTATATTTTATTCTCGATATGTACATTGGTTTTATGGAAAAGAACTCAATTTTTTGTAATTTCGAAACTTATATTTTATTTTGGATCCCTCTTTTGTTTTACCAAGAGAACTCAATTTATAGTAATTTGGATATTTATATTTTATTTTCGATCCGTACTTTTGTTTTACAAAAAGAATTCAATTTTTAATAATTTCGAAATTGATATATTATTTTTCATTCGTAGTTTTGTTTTACAAAAAGAAACTCAATATTTCATAATTTTGAAATTTATATTTTATTCTCGATATGTACTTTTGTTCTATGCAAAAGAACTCAACTTTTTCTAATTTCGAAATTGATATTTTATTTTGGATCCCTACTTTTGTTTTACAAAAATAACTCAATTTTTAGTAATTTGGATATTTATATTTTATTTTCGATCCGTACTTTTGTTTTACAAAAAGAATTCAATTTTTAATAATTTCGAAATTGATATATTATTTTTCATTCGTAGTTTTGTTTTACAAAAAGAAACTCAATATTTCATAATTTTGAAATTTATATTTTATTCTCGATCACGTACTTTTGTTCTATGCAAAAGAACACAATTTTTTGTAATTTCGAAATTGATATTTTATTTTGGATCCCTACTTTTGTTTTACAAAAAGAACTCAATTTTTAGTAATTTGGATTTTTATATTTTATTCTCGATATGTACATTGGTTTTATGCAAAAGAACTCAATTTTTTGTAATTTCGAAATTGATATTTTATTTTGGATCCCTACTTTTGTTTTACAAAAAGAACTCAACTTTTAGTAATTTGGATTTTTATATTTTATTCTCGATATGTACATTGGTTTTATGCAAAAGAACTCAATTTTTTGTAATTTCGAAACTTATATTTTATTTTGGATCCCCTCTTTTTTTACCAAGAGAACTCAATTTATAGTAATTTGGATATTTATATTTTATTTTCGATCCGTACTTTTGTTTTACAAAAAGAATTCAATTTTTAATAATTTCGAAATTGATATATTATTTTTCATTCGTAGTTTTGTTTTACAAAAAGAAACTCAATAATTCATAATTTTGAAATTTATATTTTATTCTCGATATGTACTTTTGTTCTATGCAAAAGAACTCAACTTTTTGTAATTTCGAAATTGATATTTTATTTTGCATCCCAACTTTTGTTTTACAAAAATAACTCAATTTTTAGTAATTTGGATATTTATATTTTATTTTCGATCCGTACTTTTGTTTTACAAAAGAATTCAATTTTTAATAATTTCGAAATTGATATATTATTTTTCATTCGTAGTTTTGTTTTACAAAAAGAAACTCAATATTTCATAATTTTGAAATTTATATTTTATTCTCGATACGTACTTTTGTTCTATGCAAAAGAACACAATTTTTTGTAATTTCGAAATTGATATTTTATTTTGGATCCCTACTTTTGTTTTACAAAAAGAACTCAATTTTTAGTAATTTGGATTTTTATATTTTATTCTCGATATGTACATTGGTTTTATGCAAAAGAACTCAATTTTTTGTAATTTCGAAACTTATATTTTATTTTGGATCCCTCTTTTGTTTTACCAAGAGAACTCAATTTATAGTAATTTGGATATTTATATTTTATTTTCGATCCGTACTTTTGTTTTACAAAAAGAATTCAATTTTTAATAATTTCGAAATTTATATATTATTTTTCATTCGTAGTTTTGTTTTACAAAAAGAAACTCAATATTTCATAATTTTGAAATTTATATTTTATTCTCGATACGTACTTTTTGTTCTATGCAAAAGAACACAATTTTTTGTAATTTCGAAATTGATATTTTATTTTGGATCCCTACTTTTGTTTTACAAAAGAACTCAATTTTTAGTAATTTAGATTTTTATATTTTATTTTCGATTCGTACTTTTGTTTTACAAAAAGAATTCAATTTTTAATAATTTCGAAATTGATATATTATTTTACAAAAAAGAAACTCAATATTTCATAATTTTGAAATTTATATTTTATTCTCGATACGTACTTTTGTTGTATGCAAAAGAACACAATTTTTTGTAATTTCGAAATTTATATTTTATTTTGGATCCCTACTTTTGTTTTACAAAAAGAACTCAATTTTTAGTAATTTGGATTTTTATATTTTATTCTCGATATGTACATTGGTTTTATGCAAAAGAACTCAATTTTTTGTAATTTCGAAACGTATATTTTATTTTGGATCCCCTCTTTTGTTTTACCAAGAGAACTCAATTTATAGTTATTTGGATATTTATATTTTATTTTCGATCCGTACTTTTGTTTTACAAAAAGAATTCAATTTTTAATAATTTCGAAATTGATATATTATTTTTCATTCGTAGTTTTGTTTTACAAAAAAGAAACTCAATATTTCATAATTTTGAAATTTATATTTTATTCTCGATATGTACTTTTGTTCTATGCAAAAGAACTCAACTTTTTGTAATTTCGAAATTGATATTTTATTTTGGATCCCTACTTTTGTTTTACAAAAAGAACTCAATTTTTAGTAATTTGGATTTTTATATTTTATTCTCGATATGTACATTGGTTTTATGGAAAAGAACTCAATTTTTTGTAATTTCGAAACTTATATTTTATTTTGGATCCCCTCTTTGTTTTACCAAGAGAACTCAATTTATAGTAATTTGGATATTTATATTTTATTTTCGATCCGTACTTTTGTTTTACAAAAAGAATTCAATTTTTAATAATTTCGAAATTGATATATTATTTTTCATTCGTAGTTTTGTTTTACAAAAAGAAACTCAATATTTCATAATTTTGAAATTTATATTTTATTCTCGATATGTACTTTTGTTCTATGCAAAAGAACTCAACTTTTTCTAATTTCGAAATTGATATTTTATTTTGGATCCCTACTTTTGTTTTACAAAAATAACTCAATTTTTAGTAATTTGGATATTTATATTTTATTTTCGATCCGTACTTTTGTTTTACAAAAGAATTCAATTTTTAATAATTTCGAAATTGATATATTATTTTTCATTCGTAGTTTTGTTTTACAAAAAGAAACTCAATATTTCATAATTTTGAAATTTATATTTTATTCTCGATACGTACTTTTGTTCTATGCAAAAGAACACAATTTTTTGTAATTTCGAAATTGATATTTTATTTTGGATCCCTACTTTTGTTTTACAAAAAGAACTCAATTTTTAGTAATTTGGATTTTTATATTTTATTCTCGATATGTACATTGGTTTTATGCAAAAGAACTCAATTTTTTGTAATTTCGAAATTGATATTTTATTTTGGATCCCTACTTTTGTTTTACAAAAAGAACTCAACTTTTAGTAATTTGGATTTTTATATTTTATTCTCGATATGTACATTGGTTTTATGCAAAAGAACTCAATTTTTTGTAATTTCGAAACTTATATTTTATTTTGGATCCCTCTTTTTTTACCAAGAGAACTCAATTTATAGTAATTTGGATATTTATATTTTATTTTCGATCCAGTACTTTTGTTTTACAAAAAGAATTCAATTTTTAATAATTTCGAAATTGATATATTATTTTTCATTCGTAGTTTTGTTTTACAAAAAGAAACTCAATAATTCATAATTTTGAAATTTATATTTTATTCTCGATATGTACTTTTGTTCTATGCAAAAGAACTCAACTTTTTGTAATTTCGAAATTGATATTTTATTTTGCATCCCAACTTTTGTTTTACAAAAATAACTCAATTTTTAGTAATTTGGATATTTATATTTTATTTTCGATCCGTACTTTTGTTTTACAAAAAGAATTCAATTTTTAATAATTTCGAAATTGATATATTATTTTTCATTCGTAGTTTTGTTTTACAAAAAGAAACTCAATATTTCATAATTTTGAAATTTATATTTTATTCTCGATACGTACTTTTGTTCTATGCAAAAGAACACAATTTTTTGTAATTTCGAAATTGATATTTTATTTTGGATCCCTACTTTTGTTTTACAAAAAGAACTCAATTTTTAGTAATTTGGATTTTTATATTTTATTCTCGATATGTACATTGATTTTATGCAAAAGAACTCAATTTTTTGTAATTTCAAAACTTATATTTTATTTTGGATCCCCTCTTTGTTTTACCAAGAGAACTCAATTTATAGTAATTTGGATATTTATATTTTATTTTCGATCCGTACTTTTGTTTTACAAAAAGAATTCAATTTTTAATAATTTCGAAATTGATATATTATTTTTCATTCGTAGTTTTGTTTTACAAAAAGAAACTCAATATTTCATAATTTTGAAATTTATATTTTATTCTCGATACGTACTTTTGTTCTATGCAAAAGAACACAATTTTTGTAATTTCGAAATTGATATTTTATTTTGGATCCCTACTTTTGTTTTACAAAAAGAACTCAATTTTTAGTAATTTGGATTTTTATATTTTATTCTCGATATGTACATTGGTTTTATGCAAAAGAACTCAATTTTTTGTAATTTCGAAATTGATATTTTATTTTGGATCCCTACTTTTGTTTTACAAAAAGAACTCAATTTTTAGTAATTTGGATTTTTATATTTTATTCTCGATATGTACATTGGTTTTATGCAAAAGAACTCAATTTTTTGTAATTTCGAAACTTATATTTTATTTTGGATCCCTCTTTTGTTTTACCAAGAGAACTCAATTTATAGTAATTTGGATATTTATATTTTATTTTCGATCCGTACTTTTGTTTTACAAAAGAATTCAATTTTTAATAATTTCGAAATTTATATATTATTTTTCATTCGTAGTTTTGTTTTACAAAAAGAAACTCAATATTTCATAATTTTGAAATTTATATTTTATTCTCGATACGTACTTTTGTTCTATGCAAAAGAACACAATTTTTTGTAATTTCGAAATTGATATTTTATTTTGGATCCCTACTTTTGTTTTACAAAAAGAACTCAATTTTTAGTAATTTAGATTTTTATATTTTATTTTCGATTCGTACTTTTGTTTTACAAAAAGAATTCAATTTTTAATAATTTCGAAATTGATATATTATTTTTCATTCGTAGTTTTGTTTTACAAAAAAGAAACTCAATATTTCATAATTTTGAAATTTATATTTTATTCTCGATACGTACTTTTGTTGTATGCAAAAGAACACAATTTTTTGTAATTTCGAAATTTATATTTTATTTTGGATCCCTACTTTTGTTTTACAAAAGAACTCAATTTTTAGTAATTTGGATTTTTATATTTTATTCTCGATATGTACATTGGTTTTATGCAAAAGAACTCAATTTTTTGTAATTTCGAAACGTATATTTTATTTTGGATCCCTCTTTTGTTTTACCAAGAGAACTCAATTTATAGTTATTTGGATATTTATATTTTATTTTCGATCCGTACTTTTGTTTTACAAAAAGAATTCAATTTTTAATAATTTCGAAATTGATATATTATTTTTCATTCGTAGTTTTGTTTTACAAAAAGAAACTCAATATTTCATAATTTTGAAATTTATATTTTATTCTCGATACGTACTTTTGTTCTATGCAAAAGAACACAATTTTTTGTAATTTCGAAATTGATATTTTATTTTGGATCCCTACTTTTGTTTTACAAAAAGAACTCAATTTTTAGTAATTTGGATTTTTATATTTTATTCTCGATATGTACATTGGTTTTATGGAAAAGAACTCAATTTTTTGTAATTTCGAAACTTATATTTTATTTTGGATCCCCTCTTTGTTTTACCAAGAGAACTCAATTTATAGTAATTTGGATATTTATATTTTATTTTCGATCCGTACTTTTGTTTTACAAAAAGAATTCAATTTTTAATAATTTCGAAATTGATATATTATTTTTCATTCGTAGTTTTGTTTTACAAAAAGAAACTCAATATTTCATAATTTTGAAATTTATATTTTATTCTCGATATGTACTTTTGTTCTATGCAAAAGAACTCAACTTTTTCTAATTTCGAAATTGATATTTTATTTTGGATCCCTACTTTTGTTTTACAAAAATAACTCAATTTTTAGTAATTTGGATATTTATATTTTATTTTCGATCCGTACTTTTGTTTTACAAAAGAATTCAATTTTTAATAATTTCGAAATTGATATATTATTTTTCATTCGTAGTTTTGTTTTACAAAAAGAAACTCAATATTTCATAATTTTGAAATTTATATTTTATTCTCGATACGTACTTTTGTTCTATGCAAAAGAACACAATTTTTTGTAATTTCGAAATTGATATTTTATTTTGGATCCCTACTTTTGTTTTACAAAAAGAACTCAATTTTTAGTAATTTGGATTTTTATATTTTATTCTCGATATGTACATTGGTTTTATGCAAAAGAACTCAATTTTTTGTAATTTCGAAATTGATATTTTATTTTGGATCCCTACTTTTGTTTTACAAAAAGAACTCAACTTTTAGTAATTTGGATTTTTATATTTTATTCTCGATATGTACATTGGTTTTATGCAAAAGAACTCAATTTTTTGTAATTTCGAAACTTATATTTTATTTTGGATCCCTCTTTTTTTACCAAGAGAACTCAATTTATAGTAATTTGGATATTTATATTTTATTTTCGATCCGTACTTTTGTTTTACAAAAAGAATTCAATTTTTAATAATTTCGAAATTGATATATTATTTTTCATTCGTAGTTTTGTTTTACAAAAAGAAACTCAATAATTCATAATTTTGAAATTTATATTTTATTCTCGATATGTACTTTTGTTCTATGCAAAAGAACTCAACTTTTTGTAATTTCGAAATTGATATTTTATTTTGCATCCCAACTTTTGTTTTACAAAAATAACTCAATTTTTAGTAATTTGGATATTTATATTTTATTTTCGATCCAGTACTTTTGTTTTACAAAAGAATTCAATTTTTAATAATTTCGAAATTGATATATTATTTTTCATTCGTAGTTTTGTTTTACAAAAAGAAACTCAATATTTCATAATTTTGAAATTTATATTTTATTCTCGATACGTACTTTTGTTCTATGCAAAAGAACACAATTTTTTGTAATTTCGAAATTGATATTTTATTTTGGATCCCTACTTTTGTTTTACAAAAAGAACTCAATTTTTAGTAATTTGGATTTTTATATTTTATTCTCGATATGTACATTGATTTTATGCAAAAGAACTCAATTTTTTGTAATTTCGAAACTTATATTTTATTTTGGATCCCTCTTTTGTTTTACCAAGAGAACTCAATTTATAGTAATTTGGATATTTATATTTTATTTTCGATCCGTACTTTTGTTTTACAAAAGAATTCAATTTTTAATAATTTCGAAATTGATATATTATTTTTCATTCGTAGTTTTGTTTTACAAAAAGAAACTCAATATTTCATAATTTTGAAATTTATATTTTATTCTCGATACGTACTTTTGTTCTATGCAAAAGAACACAATTTTTTGTAATTTCGAAATTGATATTTTATTTTGGATCCCTACTTTTGTTTTACAAAAGAACTCAATTTTTAGTAATTTGGATTTTTATATTTTATTCTCGATATGTACATTGGTTTTATGCAAAAGAACTCAATTTTTGTAATTTCGAAATTGATATTTTATTTTGGATCCCTACTTTTGTTTTACAAAAAGAACTCAATTTTTAGTAATTTGGATTTTTATATTTTATTCTCGATATGTACATTGGTTTTATGCAAAAGAACTCAATTTTTTGTAATTTCGAAACTTATATTTTATTTTGGATCCCTCTTTTGTTTTACCAAGAGAACTCAATTTATAGTAATTTGGATATTTATATTTTATTTTCGATCCGTACTTTTGTTTTACAAAAAGAATTCAATTTTTAATAATTTCGAAATTGATATATTATTTTTCATTCGTAGTTTTGTTTTACAAAAAAGAAACTCAATATTTCATAATTTTGAAATTTATATTTTATTCTCGATACGTACTTTTGTTCTATGCAAAAGAACACAATTTTTTGTAATTTCGAAATTGATATTTTATTTTGGATCCCTACTTTTGTTTTACAAAAAGAACTCAATTTTTAGTAATTTGGATATTTATATTTTATTTTCGATTCGTACTTTTGTTTTACAAAAAGAATTCAATTTTTAATAATTTCGAAATTGATATATTATTTTTCATTCGTAGTTTTGTTTTACAAAAAAGAAACTCAATATTTCATAATTTTGAAATTTATATTTTATTCTCGATACGTACTTTTGTTCTATGCAAAAGAACACAATTTTTTGTAATTTCGAAATTGATATTTTATTTTGGATCCCTACTTTTGTTTTACAAAAAGAACTCAATTTTTAGTAATTTGGATTTTTATATTTTATTCTCGATATGTACATTGGTTTTATGCAAAAGAACTCAATTTTTTGTAATTTCGAAACGTATATTTTATTTTGGATCCCCTCTTTGTTTTACCAAGAGAACTCAATTTATAGTTATTTGGATATTTATATTTTATTTTCGATCCGTACTTTTGTTTTACAAAAAGAATTCAATTTTTAATAATTTCGAAATTGATATATTATTTTTCATTCGTAGTTTTGTTTTACAAAAAGAAACTCAATATTTCATAATTTTGAAATTTATATTTTATTCTCGATACGTACTTTTTGTTCTATGCAAAAGAACACAATTTTTTGTAATTTCGAAATTGATATTTTATTTTGGATCCCTACTTTTGTTTTACAAAAAGAACTCAATTTTTAGTAATTTGGATTTTTATATTTTATTCTCGATATGTACATTGGTTTTATGCAAAAGAACTCAATTTTTTGTAATTTCGAAACTTATATTTTATTTTGGATCCCCTCTTTTGTTTTACCAAGAGAACTCAATTTATAGTAATTTGGATATTTATATTTTATTTTCGATCCGTACTTTTGTTTTACAAAAAGAATTCAATTTTTAATAATTTCGAAATTGATATATTATTTTTCATTCGTGGTTTTGTTTTACAAAAAAGAAACTCAATAATTCATAATTTTGAAATTTATATTTTATTCTCGATATGTACTTTTGTTCTATGCAAAAGAACTCAACTTTTTCTAATTTCGAAATTGATATTTTATTTTGGATCCCTACTTTTGTTTTACAAAAGTAACTCAATTTTTAGTAAGTTCGATATTTATATTTTATTTTCGATATGTACTTTGGTTTTATGCAAAAGAACTCAATTTTTTGTAATTTCGAAATTTATATTTTATTTTGGATCCGTACTTTTATTTTACAAAGAGAACTCAATTTATAGTAATTTGGATATTTATATTTTATTTTCGATCCGTACTTTTGTTTTACAAAAAGAATTCAATTTTTAATAATTTCGAAATTGATATATTATTTTTCATTCGTAGTTTTGTTTTACAAAAAAGAAACTCAATATTTCATAATTTTGAAATTTATATTTTATTCTCGATACGTACTTTTGTTCTATGCAAAAGAACACAATTTTTTGTAATTTCGAAATTGATATTTTATTTTGGATCCCTACTTTTGTTTTACAAAAAGAACTCAATTTTTAGTAATTTAGATTTTTATATTTTATTTTCCATTCGTACTTTTGTTTTACAAAAGAATTCAATTTTTAATAATTTCGAAATTGATATATTATTTTTCATTCGTAGTTTTGTTTTACAAAAAGAAACTCAATATTTCATAATTTTGAAATTTATATTTTATTCTCGATACGTACTTTTGTTCTATGCAAAAGAACACAATTTTTGTAATTTCGAAATTGATATTTTATTTTGGATCCCTACTTTTGTTTTACAAAAAGAACTCAATTTTTAGTAATTTGGATTTTTATATTTTATTCTCGATATGTACATTGGTTTTATGGAAAAGAACTCAATTTTTTGTAATTTCGAAACTTATATTTTATTTTGGATCCCCTCTTTTGTTTTACCAAGAGAACTCAATTTATAGTAATTTGGATATTTATATTTTATTTTCGATCCGTACTTTTGTTTTACAAAAAGAATTCAATTTTTAATAATTTCGAAATTGATATATTATTTTTCATTCGTAGTTTTGTTTTACAAAAAGAAACTCAATATTTCATAATTTTGAAATTTATATTTTATTCTCGATACGTACTTTTGTTCTATGCAAAAGAACACAATTTTTTGTAATTTCGAAATTGATATTTTATTTTGGATCCCTACTTTTGTTTTACAAAAAGAACTCAATTTTTAGTAATTTGGATTTTTATATTTTATTCTCGATATGTACATTGGTTTTATGCAAAAGAACTCAATTTTTTGTAATTTCGAAATTGATATTTTATTTTGGATCCCTACTTTTGTTTTGTAAAAGAACTCAAATATTAGTAAGTTCGATATTTATATTTTATTTTCGATATGTACTTTGGTTTTATGCAAAAGAACTCAATTTTTTGTAATTTCGAAATTTATATTTTATTTTGGATCCGTACTTTTATTTTACAAAGAGAACTCAATTTATAGTAATTTGGATATTTATATTTTATTTTCGATCCGTACTTTTGTTTTACAAAAGAATTCAATTTTTAATAATTTCGAAATTGATATATTATTTTTCATTCGTAGTTTTGTTTTACAAAAAGAAACTCAATATTTCATAATTTTGAAATTTATATTTTATTCTCGATACGTACTTTTGTTCTATGCAAAAGAACACAATTTTTTGTAATTTCGAAATTGATATTTTATTTTGGATCCCTACTTTTGTTTTACAAAAAGAACTCAATTTTTAGTAATTTGGATTTTTATATTTTATTCTCGATATGTACATTGGTTTTATGCAAAAGAACTCAATTTTTTGTAATTTCGAAATTGATATTTTATTTTGGATCCCTACTTTTGTTTTATAAAAAGAACTCAAATTTTAGTAAGTTCGATATTTATATTTTATTTTCGATATGTACTTTGGTTTTATGCAAAAGAACTCAATTTTTGTAATTTCGAAATTTATATTTTATTTTGGATCCGTACTTTTATTTTACAAAGAGAACTCAATTTATAGTAATTTGGATATTTATATTTTATTTTCGATCCGTACTTTTGTTTTACAAAAAGAATTCAATTTTTAATAATTTCGAAATTGATATATTATTTTTCATTCGTAGTTTTGTTTTACAAAAAGAAACTCAATATTTCATAATTTTGAAATTTATATTTTATTCTCGATATGTACTTTTGTTCTATGCAAAAGAACTCAACTTTTTCTAATTTCGAAATTGATATTTTATTTTGGATCCCTACTTTTGTTTTACAAAAATAACTCAATTTTTAGTAATTTGGATATTTATATTTTATTTTCGATCCGTACTTTTGTTTTACAAAAAGAATTCAATTTTTAATAATTTCGAAATTGATATATTATTTTTCATTCGTAGTTTTGTTTTACAAAAAGAAACTCAATATTTCATAATTTTGAAATTTATATTTTATTCTCGATACGTACTTTTGTTCTATGCAAAAGAACACAATTTTTGTAATTTCGAAATTGATATTTTATTTTGGATCCCTACTTTTGTTTTACAAAAAGAACTCAATTTTTAGTAATTTGGATTTTTATATTTTATTCTCGATATGTACATTGGTTTTATGGAAAAGAACTCAATTTTTTGTAATTTCGAAACTTATATTTTATTTTGGATCCCTCTTTTGTTTTACCAAGAGAACTCAATTTATAGTAATTTGGATATTTATATTTTATTTTCGATCCGTACTTTTGTTTTACAAAAAGAATTCAATTTTTAATAATTTCGAAATTGATATATTATTTTTCATTCGTAGTTTTGTTTTACAAAAAGAAACTCAATATTTCATAATTTTGAAATTTATATTTTATTCTCGATACGTACTTTTGTTCTATGCAAAAGAACACAATTTTTGTAATTTCGAAATTGATATTTTATTTTGGATCCCTACTTTTGTTTTACAAAAAGAACTCAATTTTTAGTAATTTGGATTTTTATATTTTATTCTCGATATGTACATTGGTTTTATGCAAAAGAACTCAATTTTTTGTAATTTCGAAATTGATATTTTATTTTGGATCCCTACTTTTGTTTTGTAAAAAGAACTCAAATATTAGTAAGTTCGATATTTATATTTTATTTTCGATATGTACTTTGGTTTTATGCAAAAGAACTCAATTTTTTGTAATTTCGAAATTTATATTTTATTTTGGATCCGTACTTTTATTTTACAAAGAGAACTCAATTTATAGTAATTTGGATATTTATATTTTATTTTCGATCCGTACTTTTGTTTTACAAAAAGAATTCAATTTTTAATAATTTCGAAATTGATATATTATTTTTCATTCGTAGTTTTGTTTTACAAAAAGAAACTCAATATTTCATAATTTTGAAATTTATATTTTATTCTCGATACGTACTTTTGTTCTATGCAAAAGAACACAATTTTTGTAATTTCGAAATTGATATTTTATTTTGGATCCCTACTTTTGTTTTACAAAAAGAACTCAATTTTTAGTAATTTGGATTTTTATATTTTATTCTCGATATGTACATTGGTTTTATGGAAAAGAACTCAATTTTTTGTAATTTCGAAACTTATATTTTATTTTGGATCCCCTCTTTTGTTTTACCAAGAGAACTCAATTTATAGTAATTTGGATATTTATATTTTATTTTCGATCCGTACTTTTGTTTTACAAAAGAATTCAATTTTTAATAATTTCGAAATTGATATATTATTTTTCATTCGTAGTTTTGTTTTACAAAAAGAAACTCAATATTTCATAATTTTGAAATTTATATTTTATTCTCGATCACGTACTTTTGTTCTATGCAAAAGAACACAATTTTTGTAATTTCGAAATTGATATTTTATTTTGGATCCCTACTTTTGTTTTACAAAAGAACTCAATTTTTAGTAATTTGGATTTTTATATTTTATTCTCGATATGTACATTGGTTTTATGCAAAAGAACTCAATTTTTTGTAATTTCGAAATTGATATTTTATTTTGGATCCCTACTTTTGTTTTGTAAAAAGAACTCAAATATTAGTAAGTTCGATATTTATATTTTATTTTCGATATGTACTTTGGTTTTATGCAAAAGAACTCAATTTTTTGTAATTTCGAAATTTATATTTTATTTTGGATCCGTACTTTTATTTTACAAAGAGAACTCAATTTATAGTAATTTGGATATTTATATTTTATTTTCGATCCGTACTTTTGTTTTACAAAAAGAATTCAATTTTTAATAATTTCGAAATTGATATATTATTTTTCATTCAGTAGTTTTGTTTTACAAAAAGAAACTCAATATTTCATAATTTTGAAATTTATATTTTATTCTCGATACGTACTTTTGTTCTATGCAAAAGAACACAATTTTTTGTAATTTCGAAATTGATATTTTATTTTGGATCCCTACTTTTGTTTTACAAAAAGAACTCAATTTTTAGTAATTTGGATTTTTATATTTTATTCTCGATATGTACATTGGTTTTATGCAAAAGAACTCAATTTTTTGTAATTTCGAAATTGATATTTTATTTTGGATCCCTACTTTTGTTTTGTAAAAAGAACTCAAATATTAGTAAGTTCGATATTTATATTTTATTTTCGATATGTACTTTGGTTTTATGCAAAAGAACTCAATTTTTTGTAATTTCGAAATTTATATTTTATTTTGGATCCGTACTTTTATTTTACAAAGAGAACTCAATTTATAGTAATTTGGATATTTATATTTTATTTTCGATCCAGTACTTTTGTTTTACAAAAGAATTCAATTTTAATAATTTCGAAATTGATATATTATTTTTCATTCGTAGTTTTGTTTTACAAAAAGAAACTCAATATTTCATAATTTTGAAATTTATATTTTATTCTCGATACGTACTTTTGTTCTATGCAAAAGAACACAATTTTTGTAATTTCGAAATTGATATTTTATTTTGGATCCCTACTTTTGTTTTACAAAAAGAACTCAATTTTTAGTAATTTGGATTTTTATATTTTATTCTCGATATGTACATTGGTTTTATGCAAAAGAACTCAATTTTTGTAATTTCGAAATTGATATTTTATTTTGGATCCCTACTTTTGTTTTATAAAAAGAACTCAAATTTTAGTAAGTTCGATATTTATATTTTATTTTCGATATGTACTTTGGTTTTATGCAAAAGAACTCAATTTTTGTAATTTCGAAATTTATATTTTATTTTGGATCCAGTACTTTTATTTTACAAAGAGAACTCAATTTATAGTAATTTGGATATTTATATTTTATTTTCGATCCGTACTTTTGTTTTACAAAAAGAATTCAATTTTTAATAATTTCGAAATTGATATATTATTTTTCATTCGTAGTTTTGTTTTACAAAAAGAAACTCAATATTTCATAATTTTGAAATTTATATTTTATTCTCGATATGTACTTTTGTTCTATGCAAAAGAACTCAACTTTTTCTAATTTCGAAATTGATATTTTATTTTGGATCCCTACTTTTGTTTTACAAAAATAACTCAATTTTTAGTAATTTGGATATTTATATTTTATTTTCGATCCGTACTTTTGTTTTACAAAAAGAATTCAATTTTTAATAATTTCGAAATTGATATATTATTTTTCATTCGTAGTTTTGTTTTACAAAAAGAAACTCAATATTTCATAATTTTGAAATTTATATTTTATTCTCGATACGTACTTTTGTTCTATGCAAAAGAACACAATTTTTTGTAATTTCGAAATTGATATTTTATTTTGGATCCCTACTTTTGTTTTACAAAAAGAACTCAATTTTTAGTAATTTGGATTTTTATATTTTATTCTCGATATGTACATTGGTTTTATGGAAAAGAACTCAATTTTTGTAATTTCGAAACTTATATTTTATTTTGGATCCCCTCTTTGTTTTACCAAGAGAACTCAATTTATAGTAATTTGGATATTTATATTTTATTTTCGATCCGTACTTTTGTTTTACAAAAAGAATTCAATTTTTAATAATTTCGAAATTGATATATTATTTTTCATTCGTAGTTTTGTTTTACAAAAAGAAACTCAATATTTCATAATTTTGAAATTTATATTTTATTCTCGATACGTACTTTTGTTCTATGCAAAAGAACACAATTTTTGTAATTTCGAAATTGATATTTTATTTTGGATCCCTACTTTTGTTTTACAAAAAGAACTCAATTTTTAGTAATTTGGATTTTTATATTTTATTCTCGATATGTACATTGGTTTTATGCAAAAGAACTCAATTTTTTGTAATTTCGAAATTGATATTTTATTTTGGATCCCTACTTTTGTTTTGTAAAAGAACTCAAATATTAGTAAGTTCGATATTTATATTTTATTTTCGATATGTACTTTGGTTTTATGCAAAAGAACTCAATTTTTGTAATTTCGAAATTTATATTTTATTTTGGATCCGTACTTTTATTTTACAAAGAGAACTCAATTTATAGTAATTTGGATATTTATATTTTATTTTCGATCCAGTACTTTTGTTTTACAAAAAGAATTCAATTTTTAATAATTTCGAAATTGATATATTATTTTTCATTCGTAGTTTTGTTTTACAAAAAGAAACTCAATATTTCATAATTTTGAAATTTATATTTTATTCTCGATACGTACTTTTGTTCTATGCAAAAGAACACAATTTTTTGTAATTTCGAAATTGATATTTTATTTTGGATCCCTACTTTTGTTTTACAAAAGAACTCAATTTTTAGTAATTTGGATTTTTATATTTTATTCTCGATATGTACATTGGTTTTATGCAAAAGAACTCAATTTTTTGTAATTTCGAAATTGATATTTTATTTTGGATCCCTACTTTTGTTTTATAAAAGAACTCAAATTTTAGTAAGTTCGATATTTATATTTTATTTTCGATATGTACTTTGGTTTTATGCAAAAGAACTCAATTTTTTGTAATTTCGAAATTTATATTTTATTTTGGATCCGTACTTTTATTTTACAAAGAGAACTCAATTTATAGTAATTTGGATATTTATATTTTATTTTCGATCCGTACTTTTGTTTTACAAAAGAATTCAATTTTTAATAATTTCGAAATTGATATATTATTTTTCATTCGTAGTTTTGTTTTACAAAAAGAAACTCAATATTTCATAATTTTGAAATTTATATTTTATTCTCGATACGTACTTTTGTTCTATGCAAAAGAACACAATTTTTTGTAATTTCGAAATTGATATTTTATTTTGGATCCCTACTTTTGTTTTACAAAAAGAACTCAATTTTTAGTAATTTGGATTTTTATATTTTATTCTCGATATGTACATTGGTTTTATGCAAAAGAACTCAATTTTTGTAATTTCGAAATTGATATTTTATTTTGGATCCCTACTTTTGTTTTATAAAAAGAACTCAAATTTTAGTAAGTTCGATATTTATATTTTATTTTCGATATGTACTTTGGTTTTATGCAAAAGAACTCAATTTTTGTAATTTCGAAATTTATATTTTATTTTGGATCCGTACTTTTATTTTACAAAGAGAACTCAATTTATAGTAATTTGGATATTTATATTTTATTTTCGATCCGTACTTTTGTTTTACAAAAAGAATTCAATTTTTAATAATTTCGAAATTGATATATTATTTTTCATTCGTAGTTTTGTTTTACAAAAAGAAACTCAATATTTCATAATTTTGAAATTTATATTTTATTCTCGATATGTACTTTTGTTCTATGCAAAAGAACTCAACTTTTTCTAATTTCGAAATTGATATTTTATTTTGGATCCCTACTTTTGTTTTACAAAAATAACTCAATTTTTAGTAATTTGGATATTTATATTTTATTTTCGATCCGTACTTTTGTTTTACAAAAGAATTCAATTTTTAATAATTTCGAAATTGATATATTATTTTTCATTCGTAGTTTTGTTTTACAAAAAGAAACTCAATATTTCATAATTTTGAAATTTATATTTTATTCTCGATACGTACTTTTGTTCTATGCAAAAGAACACAATTTTTGTAATTTCGAAATTGATATTTTATTTTGGATCCCTACTTTTGTTTTACAAAAAGAACTCAATTTTTAGTAATTTGGATTTTTATATTTTATTCTCGATATGTACATTGGTTTTATGGAAAAGAACTCAATTTTTGTAATTTCGAAACTTATATTTTATTTTGGATCCCCTCTTTTGTTTTACCAAGAGAACTCAATTTATAGTAATTTGGATATTTATATTTTATTTTCGATCCAGTACTTTTGTTTTACAAAAAGAATTCAATTTTTAATAATTTCGAAATTGATATATTATTTTTCATTCGTAGTTTTGTTTTACAAAAAGAAACTCAATATTTCATAATTTTGAAATTTATATTTTATTCTCGATACGTACTTTTGTTCTATGCAAAAGAACACAATTTTTGTAATTTCGAAATTGATATTTTATTTTGGATCCCTACTTTTGTTTTACAAAAGAACTCAATTTTTAGTAATTTGGATTTTTATATTTTATTCTCGATATGTACATTGGTTTTATGCAAAAGAACTCAATTTTTGTAATTTCGAAATTGATATTTTATTTTGGATCCCTACTTTTGTTTTGTAAAAGAACTCAAATATTAGTAAGTTCGATATTTATATTTTATTTTCGATATGTACTTTGGTTTTATGCAAAAGAACTCAATTTTTTGTAATTTCGAAATTTATATTTTATTTTGGATCCGTACTTTTATTTTACAAAGAGAACTCAATTTATAGTAATTTGGATATTTATATTTTATTTTCGATCCGTACTTTTGTTTTACAAAAAGAATTCAATTTTTAATAATTTCGAAATTGATATATTATTTTTCATTCGTAGTTTTGTTTTACAAAAAGAAACTCAATATTTCATAATTTTGAAATTTATATTTTATTCTCGATACGTACTTTTGTTCTATGCAAAAGAACACAATTTTTGTAATTTCGAAATTGATATTTTATTTTGGATCCCTACTTTTGTTTTACAAAAGAACTCAATTTTTAGTAATTTGGATTTTTATATTTTATTCTCGATATGTACATTGGTTTTATGCAAAAGAACTCAATTTTTTGTAATTTCGAAATTGATATTTTATTTTGGATCCCTACTTTTGTTTTATAAAAGAACTCAAATTTTAGTAAGTTCGATATTTATATTTTATTTTCGATATGTACTTTGGTTTTATGCAAAAGAACTCAATTTTTTGTAATTTCGAAATTTATATTTTATTTTGGATCCGTACTTTTATTTTACAAAGAGAACTCAATTTATAGTAATTTGGATATTTATATTTTATTTTCGATCCGTACTTTTGTTTTACAAAAAGAATTCAATTTTTAATAATTTCGAAATTGATATATTATTTTTCATTCGTAGTTTTGTTTTACAAAAAGAAACTCAATATTTCATAATTTTGAAATTTATATTTTATTCTCGATATGTACTTTTGTTCTATGCAAAAGAACTCAACTTTTTCTAATTTCGAAATTGATATTTTATTTTGGATCCCTACTTTTGTTTTACAAAAATAACTCAATTTTTAGTAATTTGGATATTTATATTTTATTTTCGATCCGTACTTTTGTTTTACAAAAAGAATTCAATTTTTAATAATTTCGAAATTGATATATTATTTTTCATTCGTAGTTTTGTTTTACAAAAAGAAACTCAATATTTCATAATTTTGAAATTTATATTTTATTCTCGATACGTACTTTTGTTCTATGCAAAGAACACAATTTTTGTAATTTCGAAATTGATATTTTATTTTGGATCCCTACTTTTGTTTTACAAAAGAACTCAATTTTTAGTAATTTGGATTTTTATATTTTATTCTCGATATGTACATTGGTTTTATGCAAAAGAACTCAATTTTTGTAATTTCGAAACTTATATTTTATTTTGGATCCCCTCTTTTGTTTTACCAAGAGAACTCAATTTATAGTAATTTGGATATTTATATTTTATTTTCGATCCGTACTTTTGTTTTACAAAAAGAATTCAATTTTTAATAATTTCGAAATTGATATATTATTTTTCATTCAGTAGTTTTGTTTTACAAAAAGAAACTCAATATTTCATAATTTTGAAATTTATATTTTATTCTCGATCACGTACTTTTGTTCTATGCAAAAGAACACAATTTTTGTAATTTCGAAATTGATATTTTATTTTGGATCCCTACTTTTGTTTTACAAAAAGAACTCAATTTTTAGTAATTTGGATTTTTATATTTTATTCTCGATATGTACATTGGTTTTATGCAAAGAACTCAATTTTTGTAATTTCGAAATTGATATTTTATTTTGGATCCCTACTTTTGTTTTATAAAAAGAACTCAAATTTTAGTAAGTTCGATATTTATATTTTATTTTCGATATGTACTTTGGTTTTATGCAAAAGAACTCAATTTTTGTAATTTCGAAATTTATATTTTATTTTGGATCCGTACTTTTATTTTACAAAGAGAACTCAATTTATAGTAATTTGGATATTTATATTTTATTTTCGATCCAGTACTTTTGTTTTACAAAAGAATTCAATTTTTAATAATTTCGAAATTGATATATTATTTTTCATTCGTAGTTTTGTTTTACAAAAAGAAACTCAATATTTCATAATTTTGAAATTTATATTTTATTCTCGATCACGTACTTTTGTTCTATGCAAAAGAACACAATTTTTGTAATTTCGAAATTGATATTTTATTTTGGATCCCTACTTTTGTTTTACAAAAAGAACTCAATTTTTAGTAATTTGGATTTTTATATTTTATTCTCGATATGTACATTGGTTTTATGCAAAAGAACTCAATTTTTGTAATTTCGAAATTGATATTTTATTTTGGATCCCTACTTTTGTTTTATAAAAAGAACTCAAATTTTAGTAAGTTCGATATTTATATTTTATTTTCGATATGTACTTTGGTTTTATGCAAAAGAACTCAATTTTTGTAATTTCGAAATTTATATTTTATTTTGGATCCAGTACTTTTATTTTACAAAGAGAACTCAATTTATAGTAATTTGGATATTTATATTTTATTTTCGATCCGTACTTTTGTTTTACAAAAGAATTCAATTTTTAATAATTTCGAAATTGATATATTATTTTTCATTCAGTAGTTTTGTTTTACAAAAAGAAACTCAATATTTCATAATTTTGAAATTTATATTTTATTCTCGATATGTACTTTTGTTCTATGCAAAAGAACTCAACTTTTGTAATTTCGAAATTGATATTTTATTTTGGATCCCTACTTTTGTTTTACAAAAATAACTCAATTTTTAGTAATTTGGATATTTATATTTTATTTTTCGATCCGTACTTTTGTTTTACAAAAAGAATTCAATTTTTAATAATTTCGAAATTGATATATTATTTTTCATTCGTAGTTTTGTTTTACAAAAAGAAACTCAATATTTCATAATTTTGAAATTTATATTTTATTCTCGATACGTACTTTTGTTCTATGCAAAAGAACACAATTTTTGTAATTTCGAAATTGATATTTTATTTTGGATCCCTACTTTTGTTTTACAAAAAGAACTCAATTTTTAGTAATTTGGATTTTTATATTTTATTCTCGATATGTACATTGGTTTTATGCAAAAGAACTCAATTTTTTGTAATTTCGAAACTTATATTTTATTTTGGATCCCTCTTTTGTTTTACCAAGAGAACTCAATTTATAGTAATTTGGATATTTATATTTTATTTTCGATCCGTACTTTTGTTTTACAAAAAGAATTCAATTTTTAATAATTTCGAAATTGATATATTATTTTTCATTCAGTAGTTTTGTTTTACAAAAAGAAACTCAATATTTCATAATTTTGAAATTTATATTTTATTCTCGATACGTACTTTTGTTCTATGCAAAGAACACAATTTTTGTAATTTCGAAATTGATATTTTATTTTGGATCCCTACTTTTGTTTTACAAAAAGAACTCAATTTTTAGTAATTTGGATTTTTATATTTTATTCTCGATATGTACATTGGTTTTATGCAAAAGAACTCAATTTTTGTAATTTCGAAATTGATATTTTATTTTGGATCCCTACTTTTGTTTTATAAAAGAACTCAAATTTTAGTAAGTTCGATATTTATATTTTATTTTCGATATGTACTTTGGTTTTATGCAAAAGAACTCAATTTTTGTAATTTCGAAATTTATATTTTATTTTGGATCCGTACTTTTATTTTACAAAGAGAACTCAATTTATAGTAATTTGGATATTTATATTTTATTTTCGATCCAGTACTTTTGTTTTACAAAAGAATTCAATTTTTAATAATTTCGAAATTGATATATTATTTTTCATTCGTAGTTTTGTTTTACAAAAAGAAACTCAATATTTCATAATTTTGAAATTTATATTTTATTCTCGATATGTACTTTTGTTCTATGCAAAAGAACTCAACTTTTTCTAATTTCGAAATTGATATTTTATTTTGGATCCCTACTTTTGTTTTACAAAAATAACTCAATTTTTAGTAATTTGGATATTTATATTTTATTTTCGATCCGTACTTTTGTTTTACAAAAAGAATTCAATTTTTAATAATTTCGAAATTGATATATTATTTTTCATTCGTAGTTTTGTTTTACAAAAAGAAACTCAATATTTCATAATTTTGAAATTTATATTTTATTCTCGATCACGTACTTTTGTTCTATGCAAAAGAACACAATTTTTTGTAATTTCGAAATTGATATTTTATTTTGGATCCCTACTTTTGTTTTACAAAAAGAACTCAATTTTTAGTAATTTGGATTTTTATATTTTATTCTCGATATGTACATTGGTTTTATGGAAAAGAACTCAATTTTTGTAATTTCGAAACTTATATTTTATTTTGGATCCCTCTTTTGTTTTACCAAGAGAACTCAATTTATAGTAATTTGGATATTTATATTTTATTTTCGATCCGTACTTTTGTTTTACAAAAAGAATTCAATTTTTAATAATTTCGAAATTGATATATTATTTTTCATTCGTAGTTTTGTTTTACAAAAAGAAACTCAATATTTCATAATTTTGAAATTTATATTTTATTCTCGATACGTACTTTTGTTCTATGCAAAAGAACACAATTTTTGTAATTTCGAAATTGATATTTTATTTTGGATCCCTACTTTTGTTTTACAAAAGAACTCAATTTTTAGTAATTTGGATTTTTATATTTTATTCTCGATATGTACATTGGTTTTATGCAAAAGAACTCAATTTTTTGTAATTTCGAAATTGATATTTTATTTTGGATCCCTACTTTTGTTTTGTAAAAAGAACTCAAATATTAGTAAGTTCGATATTTATATTTTATTTTCGATATGTACTTTGGTTTTATGCAAAAGAATTCAATTTTTTGTAATTTCGAAATTTATATTTTATTTTGGATCCGTACTTTTATTTTACAAAGAGAACTCAATTTATAGTAATTTGGATATTTATATTTTATTTTCGATCCGTACTTTTGTTTTACAAAAGAATTCAATTTTTAATAATTTCGAAATTGATATATTATTTTTCATTCGTAGTTTTGTTTTACAAAAAGAAACTCAATATTTCATAATTTTGAAATTTATATTTTATTCTCGATACGTACTTTTGTTCTATGCAAAAGAACACAATTTTTGTAATTTCGAAATTGATATTTTATTTTGGATCCCTACTTTTGTTTTACAAAAAGAACTCAATTTTTAGTAATTTGGATTTTTATATTTTATTCTCGATATGTACATTGGTTTTATGCAAAAGAACTCAATTTTTGTAATTTCGAAATTGATATTTTATTTTGGATCCCTACTTTTGTTTTATAAAAGAACTCAAATTTTAGTAAGTTCGATATTTATATTTTATTTTCGATATGTACTTTGGTTTTATGCAAAAGAACTCAATTTTTTGTAATTTCGAAATTTATATTTTATTTTGGATCCGTACTTTTATTTTACAAAGAGAACTCAATTTATAGTAATTTGGATATTTATATTTTATTTTCGATCCGTACTTTTGTTTTACAAAAAGAATTCAATTTTTAATAATTTCGAAATTGATATATTATTTTTCATTCGTAGTTTTGTTTTACAAAAAGAAACTCAATATTTCATAATTTTGAAATTTATATTTTATTCTCGATATGTACTTTTGTTCTATGCAAAAGAACTCAACTTTTCTAATTTCGAAATTGATATTTTATTTTGGATCCCTACTTTTGTTTTACAAAAATAACTCAATTTTTAGTAATTTGGATATTTATATTTTATTTTCGATCCGTACTTTTGTTTTACAAAAAGAATTCAATTTTAATAATTTCGAAATTGATATATTATTTTTCATTCAGTAGTTTTGTTTTACAAAAAGAAACTCAATATTTCATAATTTTGAAATTTATATTTTATTCTCGATACGTACTTTTGTTCTATGCAAAAGAACACAATTTTTGTAATTTCGAAATTGATATTTTATTTTGGATCCCTACTTTTGTTTTACAAAAAGAACTCAATTCTTAGTAATTTAGATTTTTATATTTTATTTTCGATTCGTACTTTTGTTTTACAAAAAGAATTCAATTTTTAATAATTTCGAAATTGATATATTATTTTTCATTCGTAGTTTTGTTTTACAAAAAGAAACTCAATATTTCATAATTTTGAAATTTATATTTTATTCTCGATACGTACTTTTGTTCTATGCAAAAGAACACAATTTTTGTAATTTCGAAATTGATATTTTATTTTGGATCCCTACTTTTGTTTTACAAAAGAACTCAATTTTTAGTAATTTGGATTTTTATATTTTATTCTCGATATGTACATTGGTTTTATGCAAAAGAACTCAATTTTTGTAATTTCGAAACTTATATTTTATTTTGGATCCCTCTTTTGTTTTACCAAGAGAACTCAATTTATAGTAATTTGGATATTTATATTTTATTTTCGATCCAGTACTTTTGTTTTACAAAAGAATTCAATTTTTAATAATTTCGAAATTGATATATTATTTTTCATTCGTAGTTTTGTTTTACAAAAAGAAACTCAATATTTCATAATTTTGAAATTTATATTTTATTCTCGATACGTACTTTTGTTCTATGCAAAGAACACAATTTTTGTAATTTCGAAATTGATATTTTATTTTGGATCCCTACTTTTGTTTTACAAAAGAACTCAATTTTTAGTAATTTGGATTTTTATATTTTATTCTCGATATGTACATTGGTTTTATGCAAAAGAACTCAATTTTTTGTAATTTCGAAATTGATATTTTATTTTGGATCCCTACTTTTGTTTTATAAAAGAACTCAAATTTTAGTAAGTTCGATATTTATATTTTATTTTCGATATGTACTTTGGTTTTATGCAAAAGAACTCAATTTTTTGTAATTTCGAAATTTATATTTTATTTTGGATCCGTACTTTTATTTTACAAAGAGAACTCAATTTATAGTAATTTGGATATTTATATTTTATTTTCGATCCGTACTTTTGTTTTACAAAAGAATTCAATTTTTAATAATTTCGAAATTGATATATTATTTTTCATTCGTAGTTTTGTTTTACAAAAAGAAACTCAATATTTCATAATTTTGAAATTTATATTTTATTCTCGATATGTACTTTTGTTCTATGCAAAAGAACTCAACTTTTTCTAATTTCGAAATTGATATTTTATTTTGGATCCCTACTTTTGTTTTACAAAAATAACTCAATTTTTAGTAATTTGGATATTTATATTTTATTTTCGATCCGTACTTTTGTTTTACAAAAGAATTCAATTTTTAATAATTTCGAAATTGATATATTATTTTTCATTCGTAGTTTTGTTTTACAAAAAGAAACTCAATATTTCATAATTTTGAAATTTATATTTTATTCTCGATACGTACTTTTGTTCTATGCAAAAGAACACAATTTTTTGTAATTTCGAAATTGATATTTTATTTTGGATCCCTACTTTTGTTTTACAAAAGAACTCAATTTTTAGTAATTTGGATTTTTATATTTTATTCTCGATATGTACATTGGTTTTATGGAAAAGAACTCAATTTTTGTAATTTCGAAACTTATATTTTATTTTGGATCCCTCTTTTGTTTTACCAAGAGAACTCAATTTATAGTAATTTGGATATTTATATTTTATTTTCGATCCGTACTTTTTTTTACAAAAGAATTCAATTTTTAATAATTTCGAAATTGATATATTATTTTTCATTCGTAGTTTTGTTTTACAAAAAGAAACTCAATATTTCATAATTTTGAAATTTATATTTTATTCTCGATACGTACTTTTGTTCTATGCAAAAGAACACAATTTTTGTAATTTCGAAATTGATATTTTATTTTGGATCCCTACTTTTGTTTTACAAAAGAACTCAATTTTTAGTAATTTGGATTTTTATATTTTATTCTCGATATGTACATTGGTTTTATGCAAAAGAACTCAATTTTTTGTAATTTCGAAATTGATATTTTATTTTGGATCCCTACTTTTGTTTTGTAAAAGAACTCAAATATTAGTAAGTTCGATATTTATATTTTATTTTCGATATGTACTTTGGTTTTATGCAAAAGAATTCAATTTTTGTAATTTCGAAATTTATATTTTATTTTGGATCCAGTACTTTTATTTTACAAAGAGAACTCAATTTATAGTAATTTGGATATTTATATTTTATTTTCGATCCGTACTTTTGTTTTACAAAAGAATTCAATTTTTAATAATTTCGAAATTGATATATTATTTTTCATTCGTAGTTTTGTTTTACAAAAAGAAACTCAATATTTCATAATTTTGAAATTTATATTTTATTCTCGATACGTACTTTTGTTCTATGCAAAAGAACACAATTTTTTGTAATTTCGAAATTGATATTTTATTTTGGATCCCTACTTTTGTTTTACAAAAGAACTCAATTTTTAGTAATTTGGATTTTTATATTTTATTCTCGATATGTACATTGGTTTTATGCAAAAGAACTCAATTTTTTGTAATTTCGAAATTGATATTTTATTTTGGATCCCTACTTTTGTTTTATAAAAGAACTCAAATTTTAGTAAGTTCGATATTTATATTTTATTTTCGATATGTACTTTGGTTTTATGCAAAAGAACTCAATTTTTTGTAATTTCGAAATTTATATTTTATTTTGGATCCGTACTTTTATTTTACAAAGAGAACTCAATTTATAGTAATTTGGATATTTATATTTTATTTTCGATCCGTACTTTTGTTTTACAAAAGAATTCAATTTTTAATAATTTCGAAATTGATATATTATTTTTCATTCGTAGTTTTGTTTTACAAAAAGAAACTCAATATTTCATAATTTTGAAATTTATATTTTATTCTCGATATGTACTTTTGTTCTATGCAAAAGAACTCAACTTTTTCTAATTTCGAAATTGATATTTTATTTTGGATCCCTACTTTTGTTTTACAAAAATAACTCAATTTTTAGTAATTTGGATATTTATATTTTATTTTCGATCCAGTACTTTTGTTTTACAAAAGAATTCAATTTTTAATAATTTCGAAATTGATATATTATTTTTCATTCGTAGTTTTGTTTTACAAAAAGAAACTCAATATTTCATAATTTTGAAATTTATATTTTATTCTCGATACGTACTTTTGTTCTATGCAAAAGAACACAATTTTTGTAATTTCGAAATTGATATTTTATTTTGGATCCCTACTTTTGTTTTACAAAAAGAACTCAATTCTTAGTAATTTAGATTTTTATATTTTATTTTCGATTCGTACTTTTGTTTTACAAAAAGAATTCAATTTTTAATAATTTCGAAATTGATATATTATTTTTCATTCGTAGTTTTGTTTTACAAAAGAAACTCAATATTTCATAATTTTGAAATTTATATTTTATTCTCGATACGTACTTTTGTTCTATGCAAAGAACACAATTTTTGTAATTTCGAAATTGATATTTTATTTTGGATCCCTACTTTTGTTTTACAAAAGAACTCAATTTTTAGTAATTTGGATTTTTATATTTTATTCTCGATATGTACATTGGTTTTATGCAAAAGAACTCAATTTTTGTAATTTCGAAACTTATATTTTATTTTGGATCCCTCTTTTGTTTTACCAAGAGAACTCAATTTATAGTAATTTGGATATTTATATTTTATTTTCGATCCAGTACTTTTGTTTTACAAAAGAATTCAATTTTTAATAATTTCGAAATTGATATATTATTTTTCATTCGTAGTTTTGTTTTACAAAAAGAAACTCAATATTTCATAATTTTGAAATTTATATTTTATTCTCGATACGTACTTTTGTTCTATGCAAAGAACACAATTTTTGTAATTTCGAAATTGATATTTTATTTTGGATCCCTACTTTTGTTTTACAAAAGAACTCAATTTTTAGTAATTTGGATTTTTATATTTTATTCTCGATATGTACATTGGTTTTATGCAAAGAACTCAATTTTTGTAATTTCGAAATTGATATTTTATTTTGGATCCCTACTTTTGTTTTATAAAAGAACTCAAATTTTAGTAAGTTCGATATTTATATTTTATTTTCGATATGTACTTTGGTTTTATGCAAAAGAACTCAATTTTTTGTAATTTCGAAATTTATATTTTATTTTGGATCCGTACTTTTATTTTACAAAGAGAACTCAATTTATAGTAATTTGGATATTTATATTTTATTTTCGATCCAGTACTTTTGTTTTACAAAAGAATTCAATTTTTAATAATTTCGAAATTGATATATTATTTTTCATTCGTAGTTTTGTTTTACAAAAAAGAAACTCAATATTTCATAATTTTGAAATTTATATTTTATTCTCGATATGTACTTTTGTTCTATGCAAAAGAACTCAACTTTTCTAATTTCGAAATTGATATTTTATTTTGGATCCCTACTTTTGTTTTACAAAAATAACTCAATTTTATAATTTGGATATTTATATTTTATTTTCGATCCGTACTTTTGTTTTACAAAAAGAATTCAATTTTTAATAATTTCGAAATTGATATATTATTTTTCATTCGTAGTTTTGTTTTACAAAAAAGAAACTCAATATTTCATAATTTTGAAATTTATATTTTATTCTCGATATGTACTTTTGTTCTATGCAAAAGAACTCTTGGTAAAACAAAAGAGGGGATCCAAAATAAAATATAAATTTCGAAATTACAAAAATTTGAGTTCTTTTGCATAAAACCAATGTACATATCGAGAATAAAATATAAAAATCCAAATTACTAAAAATTGAGTTCTTTTGTAAAACAAAAGTAGGGATCCAAAATAAAATATCAATTTCGAAATTACAAAAAATTGTGTTCTTTTGCATAGAACAAAAGTACGTATCGAGAATAAAATATGAATTTCAAAATTATGAAATATTGAGTTTCTTTTTGTAAAACAAAACTACGAATGAAAAATAATATATCAATTTCGAAATTATTAAAAATTGAATTCTTTTTGTAAAACAAAAGTAAGGATCGAAAATAAAATATAAAAATCCAAATTACTAAAACTTGAGTTCTTTTTGTAAAACAAAAGTAGGGATCCAAAATAAAATATCAATTTCGAAATTACAAAAAATTGTGTTCTTTTGCATAGAACAAAAGTACGTATCGAGAATAAAATATAAATTTCAAAATTATGAAATATTGAGTTGCTTTTTTGTAAAACAAAACTACTGAATGAAAAATAATATATCAATTTCGAAATTATTAAAAATTGAATTCTTTTGTAAAACAAAAGTACGGATCGAAAATAAAATATAAATATCCAAATTACTATAAATTGAGTTCTCTTGGTAAAACAAAAGAGGGGATCCAAAATAAAATATAAATTTCGAAATTACAAAAATTTGAGTTCTTTTGCATAAAACCAATGTACATATCGAGAATAAAATATAAAAATCCAAATTACTAAAAATTGAGTTCTTTTTGTAAAACAAAAGTAGGGATCCAAAATAAAATATCAATTTCGAAATTACAAAAATTGTGTTCTTTGCATAGAACAAAAGTACGTATCGAGAATAAAATATAAATTTCAAAATTATGAAATATTGAGTTTCTTTTTGTAAAACAAAACTACGAATGAAAAATAATATATCAATTTCGAAATTATTAAAAATTGAATTCTTTTGTAAAACAAAAGTACTGGATCGAAAATAAAATATAAATATCCAAATTACTATAAATTGAGTTCTCTTGGTAAAACAAAAGAGGGATCCAAAATAAAATATAAATTTCGAAATTACAAAAATTGAGTTCTTTTGCATAAAACCAATGTACATATCGAGAATAAAATATAAAAATCCAAATTACTAAAAATTGAGTTCTTTTTGTAAAACAAAAGTAGGGATCCAAAATAAAATATCAATTTCCAAATTACAAAAGTTGAGTTCTTTTGCATAGAACAAAAGTACATATCGAGAATAAAATATAAATTTCAAAATTATGAAATATTGAGTTTCTTTTTGTAAAACAAAACTACGAATGAAAAATAATATATCAATTTCGAAATTATTAAAATTGAATTCTTTTGTAAAACAAAAGTACGGATCGAAAATAAAATATAAATATCCAAATTACTATAAATTGAGTTCTCTTTGTAAAATAAAAGTACGGATCCAAAATAAAATATAAATTTCGAAATTACAAAAAATTGAGTTCTTTTGCATAAAACCAAAGTACATATCGAGAATAAAATATAAATATCCAACTTACTAAAATTTGAGTTCTTTTGTAAAACAAAAGTAGGGATCCAAAATAAAATATCAATTTCGAAATTACAAAAAATTGAGTTCTTTTGCATAAAACCAATGTACATATCGAGAATAAAATATAAAAATCCAAATTACTAAAAATTGAGTTCTTTATGTAAAACAAAAGTAGGGATCCAAAATAAAATATCAATTTCGAAATTACAAAAAATTGTGTTCTTTTGCATAGAACAAAAGTACGTATCGAAAATAAAATATAAATTTCAAAATTATGAAATATTGAGTTTCTTTTTTGTAAAACAAAACTACGAATGAAAAATAATATATCAATTTCGAAATTATTAAAAATTGAATTCTTTTTGTAAAACAAAAGTACGGTTCGAAAATAAAATATAAATATCCAAATTACTATAAATTGAGTTCTCTTGGTAAAAACAAAGAGGGGATCCAAAATAAAATATAAATTTCGAAATTACAAAAAATTGAGTTCTTTTGCATAAAACCAATGTACATATCGAGAATAAAATATAAAAATCCAAATTACTAAAAATTGAGTTCTTTTTGTAAAACAAAAGTAGGGATCCAAAATAAAATATCAATTTCGAAATTACAAAAATTGTGTTCTTTTGCATAGAACAAAAGTACGTATCGAGAATAAAATATAAATTTCAAAATTATGAAATATTGAGTTTCTTTTTGTAAAACAAAACTACGAATGAAAAATAATATATCAATTTCGAAATTATTAAAAATTGAATTCTTTTGTAAAACAAAAGTACGGATCGAAAATAAAATATAAATATCCAAATTACTATAAATTGAGTTCTCTTTGTAAAATAAAAGTACGGATCCAAAATAAAATATAAATTTCGAAATTACAAAAATTGAGTTCTTTTGCATAGAACAAAAGTACATATCGAGAATAAAATATAAATTTCAAAATTATGAATTATTGAGTTTCTTTTTGTAAAACAAAACTACGAATGAAAAATAATATATCAATTTCGAAATTATTAAAAATTGAATTCTTTTGTAAAACAAAACTACGGATCGAAAATAAAATATAAATATCCAAATTACTATAAATTGAGTTCTCTTTGTAAAATAAAAGTACGGATCGAAAATAAAATATAAATTTCGAAATTACAAAAAATTGAGTTCTTTTGCATAAAACCAAAGTACATATCGAGAATAAAATATAAATATCCAACGTACTAAAATTTGAGTTCTTTTTGTAAAACAAAAGTAGGGATCCAAAATAAAATATCAATTTCGAAATTACAAAAAATTGTGTTCTTTTGCATAGAACAAAAGTACGTATCGAGAATAAAATATAAATTTCAAAATTATGAAATATTGAGTTTCTTTTTGTAAAACAAAACTACGAATGAAAAATAATATATCAATTTCGAAATTATTAAAAATTGAATTCTTTTGTAAAACAAAAGTACGGATCGAAAATAAAATATAAATATCCAAATTACTATAAATTGAGTTCTCTTTGTAAAATAAAAGTACGGATCCAAAATAAAATATAAATTTCGAAATTACAAAAAATTGAGTTCTTTCGCATAAAACCAAAGTACATATCGAGAATAAAATATAAATATCCAACTTACTAAAATTTGAGTTCTTTTTGTAAAACAAAAGTAGGGATCCAAAATAAAATATCAATTTCGAAATTACAAAAAATTGAGTTCTTTTGCATAAAACCAATGTACATATCAAGAATAAAATATAAAAATCCAAATTACTAAAAATTGAGTTCTTTTTGTAAAACAAAAGTAGGGATCCAAAATAAAATATCAATTTCGAAATTACAAAAATTGTGTTCTTTTGCATAGAACAAAAGTACGTATCGAGAATAAAATATAAATTTCAAAATTATGAAATATTGAGTTTCTTTTTGTAAAACAAAACTACGAATGAAAAATAATATATCAATTTCGAAATTATTAAAAATTGAATTCTTTTGTAAAACAAAAGTACGGATCGAAAATAAAATATAAATATCCAAATTACTATAAATTGAGTTCTCTTTGTAAAATAAAAGTACTGGATCCAAAATAAAATATAAATTTCGAAATTACAAAAATTGAGTTCTTTTGCATAAAACCAAAGTACATATCGAGAATAAAATATAAATATCCAACGTACTAAAATTTGAGTTCTTTTTGTAAAACAAAAGTAGGGATCCAAAATAAAATATCAATTTCGAAATTACAAAAATTGAGTTCTTTTGCATAAAACCAATGTACATATCGAGAATAAAATATAAAAATCCAAATTACTAAAAATTGAGTTCTTTTTGTAAAACAAAAGTAGGGATCCAAAATAAAATATCAATTTCGAAATTACAAAAATTGTGTTCTTTTGCATAGAACAAAAGTACGTATCGAGAATAAAATATAAATTTCAAAATTATGAAATATTGAGTTTCTTTTTGTAAAACAAAACTACGAATGAAAAATAATATATCAATTTCGAAATTATTAAAAATTGAATTCTTTTGTAAAACAAAAGTACGGATCGAAAATAAAATATAAATATCCAAATTACTATAAATTGAGTTCTCTTTGTAAAATAAAAGTACGGATCCAAAATAAAATATAAATTTCGAAATTACAAAAAATTGAGTTCTTTTGCATAAAACCAAAGTACATATCGAGAATAAAATATAAATATCCAACGTACTAAAATTTGAGTTCTTTTGTAAAACAAAAGTAGGGATCCAAAATAAAATATCAATTTCGAAATTACAAAAAATTGAGTTCTTTTGCATAAAACCAATGTACATATCGAGAATAAAATATAAAAATCCAAATTACTAAAAATTGAGTTCTTTTGTAAAACAAAAGTAGGGATCCAAAATAAAATATCAATTTCGAAATTACAAAAATTGTGTTCTTTTGCATAGAACAAAAGTACGTATCGAGAATAAAATATAAATTTCAAAATTATGAAATATTGAGTTTCTTTTTGTAAAACAAAACTACTGAATGAAAAATAATATATCAATTTCGAAATTATTAAAAATTGAATTCTTTTGTAAAACAAAAGTACGGATCGAAAATAAAATATAAATATCCAAATTACTATAAATTGAGTTCTCTTTGTAAAATAAAAGTACGGATCCAAAATAAAATATAAATTTCGAAATTACAAAAAATTGAGTTCTTTTGCATAAAACCAAAGTACATATCGAGAATAAAATATAAATATCCAACTTACTAAAATTTGAGTTCTTTTTGTAAAACAAAAGTAGGGATCCAAAATAAAATATCAATTTCGAAATTACAAAAATTGAGTTCTTTTGCATAAAACCAATGTACATATCGAGAATAAAATATAAAAATCCAAATTACTAAAAATTGAGTTCTTTTGTAAAACAAAAGTAGGGATCCAAAATAAAATATCAATTTCGAAATTACAAAAATTGTGTTCTTTTGCATAGAACAAAAGTACGTATCGAGAATAAAATATAAATTTCAAAATTATGAAATATTGAGTTTCTTTTTGTAAAACAAAACTACGAATGAAAAATAATATATCAATTTCGAAATTATTAAAAATTGAATTCTTTTGTAAAACAAAAGTACGGATCGAAAATAAAATATAAATATCCAAATTACTATAAATTGAGTTCTCTTTGTAAAATAAAAGTACGGATCCAAAATAAAATATAAATTTCGAAATTACAAAAATTGAGTTCTTTTGCATAGAACAAAAGTACATATCGAGAATAAAATATAAATTTCAAAATTATGAATTATTGAGTTTCTTTTTGTAAAACAAAACTACGAATGAAAAATAATATATCAATTTCGAAATTATTAAAAATTGAATTCTTTTTGTAAAACAAAACTACGGATCGAAAATAAAATATAAATATCCAAATTACTATAAATTGAGTTCTCTTTGTAAAATAAAAGTACGGATCCAAAATAAAATATAAATTTCGAAATTACAAAAAATTGAGTTCTTTTGCATAAAACCAAAGTACATATCGAGAATAAAATATAAATATCCAACGTACTAAAATTTGAGTTCTTTTGTAAAACAAAAGTAGGGATCCAAAATAAAATATCAATTTCGAAATTACAAAAATTGTGTTCTTTTGCATAGAACAAAAGTACGTATCGAGAATAAAATATAAATTTCAAAATTATGAAATATTGAGTTTCTTTTTGTAAAACAAAACTACGAATGAAAAATAATATATCAATTTCGAAATTATTAAAAATTGAATTCTTTTGTAAAACAAAAGTACTGGATCGAAAATAAAATATAAATATCCAAATTACTATAAATTGAGTTCTCTTTGTAAAATAAAAGTACGGATCCAAAATAAAATATAAATTTCGAAATTACAAAAATTGAGTTCTTTCGCATAAAACCAAAGTACATATCGAGAATAAAATATAAATATCCAACTTACTAAAATTTGAGTTCTTTTGTAAAACAAAAGTAGGGATCCAAAATAAAATATCAATTTCGAAATTACAAAAAATTGAGTTCTTTTGCATAAAACCAATGTACATATCGAGAATAAAATATAAAAATCCAAATTACTAAAAATTGAGTTCTTTTGTAAAACAAAAGTAGGGATCCAAAATAAAATATCAATTTCGAAATTACAAAAATTGTGTTCTTTTGCATAGAACAAAAGTACGTATCGAGAATAAAATATAAATTTCAAAATTATGAAATATTGAGTTTCTTTTTGTAAAACAAAACTACGAATGAAAAATAATATATCAATTTCGAAATTATTAAAAATTGAATTCTTTTTGTAAAACAAAAGTACGGATCGAAAATAAAATATAAATATCCAAATTACTATAAATTGAGTTCTCTTTGTAAAATAAAAGTACGGATCCAAAATAAAATATAAATTTCGAAATTACAAAAATTGAGTTCTTTTGCATAGAACAAAAGTACATATCGAGAATAAAATATAAATTTCAAAATTATGAATTATTGAGTTTCTTTTTGTAAAACAAAACTACGAATGAAAAATAATATATCAATTTCGAAATTATTAAAAATTGAATTCTTTTTGTAAAACAAAAGTACGGATCGAAAATAAAATATAAATATCCAAATTACTATAAATTGAGTTCTCTTTGTAAAATAAAAGTACGGATCCAAAATAAAATATAAATTTCGAAATTACAAAAAATTGAGTTCTTTTGCATAAAACCAAAGTACATATCGAGAATAAAATATAAATATCCAACGTACTAAAATTTGAGTTCTTTTTGTAAAACAAAAGTAGGGATCCAAAATAAAATATCAATTTCGAAATTACAAAAATTGTGTTCTTTTGCATAGAACAAAAGTACGTATCGAGAATAAAATATAAATTTCAAAATTATGAAATATTGAGTTTCTTTTTGTAAAACAAAACTACGAATGAAAAATAATATATCAATTTCGAAATTATTAAAAATTGAATTCTTTTGTAAAACAAAAGTACGGATCGAAAATAAAATATAAATATCCAAATTACTATAAATTGAGTTCTCTTTGTAAAATAAAAGTACGGATCCAAAATAAAATATAAATTTCGAAATTACAAAAAATTGAGTTCTTTCGCATAAAACCAAAGTACATATCGAGAATAAAATATAAATATCCAACTTACTAAAATTTGAGTTCTTTTGTAAAACAAAAGTAGGGATCCAAAATAAAATATCAATTTCGAAATTACAAAAAATTGAGTTCTTTTGCATAAAACCAATGTACATATCGAGAATAAAATATAAAAATCCAAATTACTAAAAATTGAGTTCTTTTTGTAAAACAAAAGTAGGGATCCAAAATAAAATATCAATTTCGAAATTACAAAAATTGTGTTCTTTTGCATAGAACAAAAGTACGTATCGAGAATAAAATATAAATTTCAAAATTATGAAATATTGAGTTTCTTTTTGTAAAACAAAACTACGAATGAAAAATAATATATCAATTTCGAAATTATTAAAAATTGAATTCTTTTGTAAAACAAAAGTACTGGATCGAAAATAAAATATAAATATCCAAATTACTATAAATTGAGTTCTCTTTGTAAAATAAAAGTACGGATCCAAAATAAAATATAAATTTCGAAATTACAAAAAATTGAGTTCTTTTGCATAAAACCAAAGTACATATCGAGAATAAAATATAAATATCCAACGTACTAAAATTTGAGTTCTTTTGTAAAACAAAAGTAGGGATCCAAAATAAAATATCAATTTCGAAATTACAAAAAATTGAGTTCTTTTGCATAAAACCAATGTACATATCGAGAATAAAATATAAAAATCCAAATTACTAAAAATTGAGTTCTTTTGTAAAACAAAAGTAGGGATCCAAAATAAAATATCAATTTCGAAATTACAAAAAATTGTGTTCTTTTGCATAGAACAAAAGTACGTATCGAGAATAAAATATAAATTTCAAAATTATGAAATATTGAGTTTCTTTTTGTAAAACAAAACTACGAATGAAAAATAATATATCAATTTCGAAATTATTAAAAATTGAATTCTTTTTGTAAAACAAAAGTACGGATCGAAAATAAAATATAAATATCCAAATTACTATAAATTGAGTTCTCTTTGTAAAATAAAAGTACGGATCCAAAATAAAATATAAATTTCGAAATTACAAAAAATTGAGTTCTTTCGCATAAAACCAATGTACATATCGAGAATAAAATATAAAAATCCAAATTACTAAAAATTGAGTTCTTTTTGTAAAACAAAAGTAGGGATCCAAAATAAAATATCAATTTCGAAATTACAAAAAATTGAGTTCTTTTGCATAAAACCAATGTACATATCGAGAATAAAATATAAAAATCCAAATTACTAAAAATTGAGTTCTTTTTGTAAAACAAAAGTAGGGATCCAAAATAAAATATCAATTTCGAAATTACAAAAAATTGTGTTCTTTTGCATAGAACAAAAGTACGTATCGAGAATAAAATATAAATTTCAAAATTATGAAATATTGAGTTTCTTTTTGTAAAACAAAACTACGAATGAAAAATAATATATCAATTTCGAAATTATTAAAAATTGAATTCTTTTTGTAAAACAAAAGTACGGATCGAAAATAAAATATAAATATCCAAATTACTATAAATTGAGTTCTCTTTGTAAAATAAAAGTACGGATCCAAAATAAAATATAAATTTCGAAATTACAAAAATTGAGTTCTTTTGCATAGAACAAAAGTACATATCGAGAATAAAATATAAATTTCAAAATTATGAATTATTGAGTTTCTTTTTGTAAAACAAAACTACGAATGAAAAATAATATATCAATTTCGAAATTATTAAAAATTGAATTCTTTTTGTAAAACAAAAGTACGGATCGAAAATAAAATATAAATATCCAAATTACTATAAATTGAGTTCTCTTTGTAAAATAAAAGTACGGATCCAAAATAAAATATAAATTTCGAAATTACAAAAAATTGAGTTCTTTTGCATAAAACCAAAGTACATATCGAGAATAAAATATAAATATCCAACGTACTAAAATTTGAGTTCTTTTGTAAAACAAAAGTAGGGATCCAAAATAAAATATCAATTTCGAAATTACAAAAATTGTGTTCTTTTGCATAGAACAAAAGTACGTGATCGAGAATAAAATATAAATTTCAAAATTATGAAATATTGAGTTTCTTTTTGTAAAACAAAACTACGAATGAAAAATAATATATCAATTTCGAAATTATTAAAAATTGAATTCTTTTGTAAAACAAAAGTACGGATCGAAAATAAAATATAAATATCCAAATTACTATAAATTGAGTTCTCTTTGTAAAATAAAAGTACGGATCCAAAATAAAATATAAATTTCGAAATTACAAAAAATTGAGTTCTTTCGCATAAAACCAAAGTACATATCGAGAATAAAATATAAATATCCAACTTACTAAAATTTGAGTTCTTTTTGTAAAACAAAAGTAGGGATCCAAAATAAAATATCAATTTCGAAATTACAAAAATTGAGTTCTTTTGCATAAAACCAATGTACATATCGAGAATAAAATATAAAAATCCAAATTACTAAAAATTGAGTTCTTTTTGTAAAACAAAAGTAGGGATCCAAAATAAAATATCAATTTCGAAATTACAAAAATTGTGTTCTTTTGCATAGAACAAAAGTACGTATCGAGAATAAAATATAAATTTCAAAATTATGAAATATTGAGTTTCTTTTTGTAAAACAAAACTACGAATGAAAAATAATATATCAATTTCGAAATTATTAAAAATTGAATTCTTTTGTAAAACAAAAGTACGGATCGAAAATAAAATATAAATATCCAAATTACTATAAATTGAGTTCTCTTTGTAAAATAAAAGTACGGATCCAAAATAAAATATAAATTTCGAAATTACAAAAAATTGAGTTCTTTTGCATAAAACCAAAGTACATATCGAGAATAAAATATAAATATCCAACGTACTAAAATTTGAGTTCTTTTGTAAAACAAAAGTAGGGATCCAAAATAAAATATCAATTTCGAAATTACAAAAATTGAGTTCTTTTGCATAAAACCAATGTACATATCGAGAATAAAATATAAAAATCCAAATTACTAAAAATTGAGTTCTTTTTGTAAAACAAAAGTAGGGATCCAAAATAAAATATCAATTTCGAAATTACAAAAATTGTGTTCTTTTGCATAGAACAAAAGTACATGATCGAGAATAAAATATAAATTTCAAAATTATGAAATATTGAGTTTCTTTTTGTAAAACAAAACTACGAATGAAAAATAATATATCAATTTCGAAATTATTAAAAATTGAATTCTTTTTGTAAAACAAAAGTACGGATCGAAAATAAAATATAAATATCCAAATTACTATAAATTGAGTTCTCTTTGTAAAATAAAAGTACGGATCCAAAATAAAATATAAATTTCGAAATTACAAAAATTGAGTTCTTTCGCATAAAACCAAAGTACATATCGAGAATAAAATATAAATATCCAACTTACTAAAATTTGAGTTCTTTTTGTAAAACAAAAGTAGGGATCCAAAATAAAATATCAATTTCGAAATTACAAAAAATTGAGTTCTTTTGCATAAAACCAATGTACATATCGAGAATAAAATATAAAAATCCAAATTACTAAAAATTGAGTTCTTTTTGTAAAACAAAAGTAGGGATCCAAAATAAAATATCAATTTCGAAATTACAAAAATTGTGTTCTTTTGCATAGAACAAAAGTACGTATCGAGAATAAAATATAAATTTCAAAATTATGAAATATTGAGTTTCTTTTTGTAAAACAAAACTACGAATGAAAAATAATATATCAATTTCGAAATTATTAAAAATTGAATTCTTTTGTAAAACAAAAGTACGGATCGAAAAATAAAATATAAATATCCAAATTACTATAAATTGAGTTCTCTTTGTAAAATAAAAGTACTGGATCCAAAATAAAATATAAATTTCGAAATTACAAAAATTGAGTTCTTTTGCATAAAACCAAAGTACATATCGAGAATAAAATATAAATATCCAACTTACTAAAATTTGAGTTCTTTTTGTAAAAAAAGTAGGGATCCAAAATAAAATATCAATTTCGAAATTACAAAAATTGAGTTCTTTTGCATAAAACCAATGTACATATCGAGAATAAAATATAAAAATCCAAATTACTAAAAATTGAGTTCTTTTTGTAAAACAAAAGTAGGGATCCAAAATAAAATATCAATTTCGAAATTACAAAAATTGTGTTCTTTTGCATAGAACAAAAGTACATGATCGAGAATAAAATATAAATTTCAAAATTATGAAATATTGAGTTTCTTTTTGTAAAACAAAACTACGAATGAAAAATAATATATCAATTTCGAAATTATTAAAAATTGAATTCTTTTGTAAAACAAATGTACAGATCGAAAATAAAATATAAATATCCAAATTACTATAAATTGAGTTCTCTTTGTAAAATAAAAGTACTGGATCCAAAATAAAATATAAATTTCGAAATTACAAAAAATTGAGTTCTTTTGCATAAAACCAAAGTACATATCGAGAATAAAATATAAATATCCAACTTACTAAAATTTGAGTTCTTTTTGTAAAACAAAAGTAGGGATCCAAAATAAAATATCAATTTCGAAATTACAAAAAATTGAGTTCTTTTGCATAAAACCAATGTACATATCGAGAATAAAATATAAAAATCCAAATTACTAAAAATTGAGTTCATTTTGTAAAACAAAAGTAGGGATCCAAAATAAAATATCAATTTCGAAATTACAAAAAATTGTGTTCTTTTGCATAGAACAAAAGTACGTATCGAGAATAAAATATAAATTTCAAAATTATGAAATATTGAGTTTCTTTTTTGTAAAACAAAACTACGAATGAAAAATAATATATCAATTTCGAAATTATTAAAAATTGAATTCTTTTTGTAAAACAAAAGTACGGATCGAAAATAAAATATAAATATCCAAATTACTATAAATTGAGTTCTCTTTGTAAAATAAAAGTACGGATCCAAAATAAAATATAAATTTCGAAATTACAAAAAATTGAGTTCTTTCGCATAAAACCAAAGTACATATCGAGAATAAAATATAAATATCCAACTTACTAAAATTTGAGTTCTTTTTGTAAAACAAAAGTAGGGATCCAAAATAAAATATCAATTTCGAAATTACAAAAATTGAGTTCTTTTGCATAAAACCAATGTACATATCGAGAATAAAATATAAAAATCCAAATTACTAAAAATTGAGTTCTTTTTGTAAAACAAAAGTAGGGATCCAAAATAAAATATCAATTTCGAAATTACAAAAATTGTGTTCTTTTGCATAGAACAAAAGTACGTGATCGAGAATAAAATATAAATTTCAAAATTATGAAATATTGAGTTTCTTTTTGTAAAACAAAACTACGAATGAAAAATAATATATCAATTTCGAAATTATTAAAAATTGAATTCTTTTTGTAAAACAAAAGTACGGATCGAAAATAAAATATAAATATCCAAATTACTATAAATTGAGTTCTCTTTGTAAAATAAAAGTACGGATCCAAAATAAAATATAAATTTCGAAATTACAAAAAATTGAGTTCTTTTGCATAAAACCAAAGTACATATCGAGAATAAAATATAAATATCCAACTTACTAAAATTTGAGTTCTTTTGTAAAAAAGTAGGGATCCAAAATAAAATATCAATTTCGAAATTACAAAAATTGAGTTCTTTTGCATAAAACCAATGTACATATCGAGAATAAAATATAAAAATCCAAATTACTAAAAATTGAGTTCTTTTTGTAAAACAAAAGTAGGGATCCAAAATAAAATATCAATTTCGAAATTACAAAAATTGTGTTCTTTTGCATAGAACAAAAGTACGTATCGAGAATAAAATATAAATTTCAAAATTATGAAATATTGAGTTTCTTTTGTAAAACAAAACTACGAATGAAAAATAATATATCAATTTCGAAATTATTAAAAATTGAATTCTTTTGTAAAACAAATGTACAGATCGAAAATAAAATATAAATATCCAAATTACTATAAATTGAGTTCTCTTTGTAAAATAAAAGTACGGATCCAAAATAAAATATAAATTTCGAAATTACAAAAAATTGAGTTCTTTTGCATAAAACCAAAGTACATATCGAGAATAAAATATAAATATCCAACTTACTAAAATTTGAGTTCTTTTGTAAAACAAAAGTAGGGATCCAAAATAAAATATCAATTTCGAAATTACAAAAAATTGAGTTCTTTTGCATAAAACCAATGTACATATCGAGAATAAAATATAAAAATCCAAATTACTAAAAATTGAGTTCTTTTTGTAAAACAAAAGTAGGGATCCAAAATAAAATATCAATTTCGAAATTACAAAAATTGTGTTCTTTTGCATAGAACAAAAGTACGTATCGAGAATAAAATATAAATTTCAAAATTATGACATATTGAGTTTCTTTTTTGTAAAACAAAACTACGAATGAAAAATAATATATCAATTTCGAAATTATTAAAAATTGAATTCTTTTTGTAAAACAAAAGTACGGATCGAAAATAAAATATAAATATCCAAATTACTATAAATTGAGTTCTCTTGGTAAAACAAAAGAGGGGATCCAAAATAAAATATAAATTTCGAAATTACAAAAAATTGAGTTCTTTTGCATAAAACCAATGTACATATCGAGAATAAAATATAAAAATCCAAATTACTAAAAATTGAGTTCTTTTTGTAAAACAAAAGTAGGGATCCAAAATAAAATATCAATTTCCAAATTACAAAAAGTTGAGTTCTTTTGCATAGAACAAAAGTACGTATCGAGAATAAAATATAAATTTCAAAATTATGAAATATTGAGTTTATTTTTTGTAAAACAAAACTACGAATGAAAAATAATATATCAATTTCGAAATTATTAAAAATTGAATTCTTTTGTAAAACAAAAGTACTGGATCGAAAATAAAATATAAATATCCAAATTACTATAAATTGAGTTCTCTTTGTAAAATAAAAGTACGGATCCAAAATAAAATATAAATTTCGAAATTACAAAAATTGAGTTCTTTTGCATAAAACCAAAGTACATATCGAGAATAAAATATAAATATCCAACTTACTAAAATTTGAGTTCTTTTGTAAAACAAAAGTAGGGATCCAAAATAAAATATCAATTTCGAAATTACAAAAAATTGAGTTCTTTTGCATAAAACCAATGTACATATCGAGAATAAAATATAAAAATCCAAATTACTAAAAATTGAGTTCTTTATGTAAAACAAAAGTAGGGATCCAAAATAAAATATCAATTTCGAAATTACAAAAATTGTGTTCTTTTGCATAGAACAAAAGTACGTATCGAAAATAAAATATAAATTTCAAAATTATGAAATATTGAGTTTCTTTTTTGTAAAACAAAACTACGAATGAAAAATAATATATCAATTTCGAAATTATTAAAAATTGAATTCTTTTTGTAAAACAAAAGTACGGTTCGAAAATAAAATATAAATATCCAAATTACTATAAATTGAGTTCTCTTGGTAAAAACAAAAGAGGGGATCCAAAATAAAATATAAATTTCGAAATTACAAAAAATTGAGTTCTTTTGCATAAAACCAATGTACATATCGAGAATAAAATATAAAAATCCAAATTACTAAAAATTGAGTTCTTTTGTAAAACAAAAGTAGGGATCCAAAATAAAATATCAATTTCGAAATTACAAAAAATTGTGTTCTTTTGCATAGAACAAAAGTACGTATCGAGAATAAAATATAAATTACAAAATTATGAAATATTGAGTTTCTTTTTGTAAAACAAAACTACGAATGAAAAATAATATATCAATTTCGAAATTATTAAAAATTGAATTCTTTTTGTAAAACAAAAGTACGGATCAAAAATAAAATATAAAAATCTAAATTACTAAAAATTGAGTTCTTTTTGTTAAACAAAAGTAGGGATCCAAAATAAAATATCAATTTTGAAATTACAAAAAATTGTGTTCTTTTGCATAGAACAAAAGTACGTATCGAGAATAAAATAGAAATTTCAAAATTATGAAATATTGAGTTTCTTTTTTGTAAAACAAAACTACGAATGAAAAATAATATATCAATTTCGAAATTATTAAAAATTGAATTCTTTTTGTAAAACCAAAGTACGGATCGAAAATAAAATATAAATATCCAAATTACTAAAAATTGAGTTATTTTTGTAAAACAAAAGTAGGGATCCAAAATAAAATATCAATTTCGAAATTACAAAAAGTTCAGTTCTTTTGCATAGAACAAAAGTACATATCGAGAATAAAATATAAATTTCAAAATTATGAATTATTGAGTTTCTTTTTTGTAAAACAAAACTACGAATGAAAAATAATATATCAATTTCGAAATTATTAAAAATTGAATTCTTTTTGTAAAACAAAAGTACGGATCGAAAATAAAATATAAATATCCAAATTACTATAAATTGAGTTCTCTTTGTAAAATAAAAGTACGGATCCAAAATAAAATATAAATTTCGAAATTAAAAAATTGAGTTCTTTGGAATAAAACCAAAGTACATATCGAGAATAAAATATAAATATCCAACTTACTAAAATTTGAGTTCTTTTTTTAAAACAAAAGTAGGGATCCAAAATAAAATATCAATTTTGAAATTACAAAAAATTGAGTTCTTTTGCATACAACCAATGTACATATCGAGAATAAAATATAAAAATCCAAATTACTAAAAATTGAGTTCTTTTTGTAAAACAAAAGTAGGGATCCAAAATAAAATACCAATTTCGAAATTACAAAAAATTGTGTTCTTTTGCATAGAACAAAAGTACGTATCGAGAATAAAATAGAAATTTCAAAATTATGAAATATTGAGTTTCTTTTTTGTAAAACAAAACTACGAATGAAAAATAATATATGAATTTCGAAATTATTAAAAATTGAATTCTTTTTGTAAAACAAAAGTACGGATCGAAAATAAAATATAAATATCCAAATTACTAAAAATTGAGTTATTTTTGTAAAACAAAAGTAGGGATCCAAAATAAAATATCAATTTCGAAATTACAAAAAGTTGAGTTCTTTTGCATAGAACAAAAGTACATATCGAGAATAAAATATAAATTTCAAAATTATGAATTATTGAGTTTCTTTTTTGTAAAACAAAACTACGAATGAAAAATAATATATCAATTTCGAAATTATTAAAAATTGAATTCTTTTTGTAAAACAAAAGTACGGATCGAAAATAAAATATAAATATCCAAATTACTATAAATTGAGTTCTCTTTGTAAAATAAAAGTACGGATCCAAAATAAAATATAAATTTCGAAATTAAAAAAAAATTGAGTTCTTTGGAATAAAACCAAAGTACATATCGAGAATAAAATATAAATATCCAACTTACTAAAATTTGAGTTCTTTTTTTAAAACAAAAGTAGGGATCCAAAATAAAATATCAATTTCGAAATTACAAAAAATTGAGTTCTTTTGCATAAAACCAATGTACATATCGAGAATAAAATATAAAAATCCAAATTACTAAAAATTGAGTTCTTTTTGTAAAACAAAAGTAGGGATCCAAAATAAAATATCAATTTCGAAATTACAAAAAATTGTGTTCTTTTGCATAGAACAAAAGTACGTATCAAGAATAAAATATAAATTTCAAAATTATGAAATATTGAGTTTCTTTTTTGTAAAACAAAACTACGAATGAAAAATAATATATCAATTTCGAAATTATTAAAAATTGAATTCTTTTTGTAAAACCAAAGTACGGATCGAAAATAAAATATAAATATCCAAATTACTAAAAATTGAGTTATTTTTGTAAAACAAAAGTAGGGATCCAAAATAAAATATCAATTTCGAAATTACAAAAGTTGAGTTCTTTTGCATAGAACAAAAGTACATATCGAGAATAAAATATAAATTTCAAAATTACTAAAAATTGAGTTTCTTTTTGTAAAACAAAACTACGAATGAAAAATAATATATCAATTTCGAAATTATTAAAAATTGAATTCTTTTTGTAAAACAAAAGTACGGATCGAAAATAAAATATAAATATCCAAATTACTATAAATTGAGTTCTCTTTGTAAAATAAAAGTACGGATCCAAAATAAAATATAAATTTCGAAATTAAAAAAAATTGAGTTCTTTGGAATAAAACCAAAGTACATATCGAGAATAAAATATAAATATCCAACTTACTAAAATTTGAGTTCTTTTTTTAAAACAAAAGTAGGGATCCAAAATAAAATATCAATTTTGAAATTACAAAAAATTGAGTTCTTTTGCATAAAACCAATGTACATATCGAGAATAAAATATAAAAATCCAAATTACTAAAAATTGAGTTCTTTTTGTAAAACAAAAGTAGGGATCCAAAATAAAATACCAATTTCGAAATTACAAAAAATTGTGTTCTTTTGCATAGAACAAAAGTACGTGATCGAGAATAAAATAGAAATTTCAAAATTATGAAATATTGAGTTTCTTTTTGTAAAACAAAACTACGAATGAAAAATAATATATGAATTTCGAAATTATTAAAAATTGAATTCTTTTTGTAAAACAAAAGTACGGATCGAAAATAAAATATAAATATCCAGATTTCTAAAAATTGAGTTATTTTTGTAAAACAAAAGTAGGGATCCAAAATAAAATATCAATTTCGAAATTACAAAAAGTTCAGTTCTTTTGCATAGAACAAAAGTACATATCGAGAATAAAATATAAATTTCAAAATTATGAATTATTGAGTTTCTTTTTGTAAAACAAAACTACGAATGAAAAATAATATATCAATTTCGAAATTATTAAAAATTGAATTCTTTTGTAAAACAAAAGTACGGATCGAAAATAAAATATAAATATCCAAATTACTATAAATTGAGTTCTCTTTGTAAAATAAAAGTACAGATCCAAAATAAAATATAAATTTCGAAATTACAAAAAATTGAGTTCTTTTGCATAAAACCAAAGTACATATCGAGAATAAAATATAAATATCCAACTTACTAAAATTTGAGTTCTTTTTGTAAAACAAAAGTAGGGATCCAAAATAAAATATCAATTTCGAAATTACAAAAAATTGAGTTCTTTTGCATAAAACCAATGTACATATCGAGAATAAAATATAAAAATCCAAATTACTAAAAATTGAGTTCTTTTTGTAAAACAAAAGTAGGGATCCAAAATAAAATATCCATTTCGAAATTACAAAAAATTGTATTCTTTTGCATAGAACAAAAGTACGTATCGAGAATAAAATATAAATTTCAAAATTATGAAATATTGAGTTTCTTTTTTGCAAAACAAAACTACGAATGAAAAATAATATATCAATTTCGAAATTATTAAAAATTGAATTCTTTTTGTAAAACAAAAGTACGGATCGAAAATAAAATATAAATATCCAAATTACTAAAAATTGAGTTATTTTTGTAAAACAAAAGTAGGGATCCAAAATAAAATATGAATTTCGAAATTACAAAAAGTTCAGTTCTTTTGCATAGAACAAAAGTACATATCGAGAATAAAATATAAATTTCAAAATTATGAATTATTGAGTTTCTTTTTTGTAAAACAAAACTACGAATGAAAAATAATATATCAATTTCGAAATTATTAAAAATTGAATTCTTTTTGTAAAACAAAAGTACGGATCGAAAATAAAATATAAATATCCAAATTACTATAAATTGATTCTCTTGGTAAAAACAAAAGAGGGGATCCAAAATAAAATATAAATTTCGAAATTACAAAAAATTGAGTTCTTTTTGAAAAACAAAAGTAGGGATCCAAAATAAAATATCAATTTCGAAATTACAAAAAATTGTGTTCTTTTGCATAGAACAAAAGTACGTATCGAGAATAAAATATAAATTTCAAAATTATGAAATATTGAATTTTTTTTTTTGCAAAACAAAACTACGAATGAAAAATAATATATCAATTTCGAAATTATTAAAAATTGAATTCTTTTTGTAAAACAAAAGTACGGATCGAAAATAAAATATAAATATCCAAATTACTAAAAATTGAGATATTTTTGTAAAACAAAAGTAGGGATCCAAAATAAAATATCAATTTCGAAATTACAAAAAGTTGAGTTCTTTTGCATAGAACAAAAGTACATATCGAGAATAAAATATAAATTTCAAAATTATGAATTATTGAGTTTCTTTTTTGTAAAACAAAACTACGAATGAAAAATAATATATCAATTTCGAAATTATTAAAAATTGAATTCTTTTTGTAAAACAAAAGTACGGATCGAAAATAAAATATAAATATCCAAATTACTATAAATTGAGTTCTCTTTGTAAAATAAAAGTACGGATCCAAAATAAAATATAAATTTCGAAATTACAAAAAATTGAGTTCTTTTGCATAAAACCAAAGTACATATCGAGAATAAAATATAAATATCCAACTTACTAAAATTTGAGTTCTTTTTGTAAAACAAAAGTAGGGATCCAAAATAAAATATCAATTTCGAAATTACAAAAAATTGAGTTCTTTTGCATAAAACCAATGTACATATCGAGAATAAAATATAAATTTCAGAATTATGAAATATTGAGTTTCTTTTTTGTAAAACAAAACTACGAATGAAAAATAATATATCAATTTCGAAATTATTAAAAATTGAATTCTTTTTGTAAAACAAAAGTAGGGATCGAAAATAAAATATAAATATCCAAATTAATATAAATTGAGTTCTCTTGGTAAAACAAAAGAGGGGATCCAAAATAAAATATAAATTTCGAAATTACAAAAAATTGAGTTCTTTTGCATAAAACCAAAGTACATATCGAGAATAAAATATAAATATCCAACTTACTAAAATTTGAGTTCTTTTTGTAAAACAAAAGTAGGGATCCAAAATAAAATATCAATTTCGAAATTACAAAAAATTGAGTTCTTTTGCATAAAACCAATGTACATATAGAGAATAAAATATAAAAATCCAAATTACTAAAAATTGAGTTCTTTTTGTAAAACAAAAGTAGGGATCCAAAATAAAATATCAATTTCGAAATTACAAAAAATTGTGTTCTTTTGCATAGAACAAAAGTACGTATCGAGAATAAAATATAAATTTCAAAATTATGAAATATTGCGTTTCTTTTTTGCAAAACAAAACTACGAATGAAAAATAATATATCAATTTCGAAATTATTAAAAATTGAATTCTTGTTGTAAAACAAAAGTACGGATCGAAAATAAAATATAAATATCCAAATTACTATAAATTGAGTTCTCTTGGTAAAAACAAAAGAGGGGATCCAAAATAAAATATAAATTTCGAAATTACAAAAAATTGAGTTCTTTTGCATAAAACCAATGTACATATCGAGAATAAAATATAAAAATCCAAATTACTAAAAATTGAGTTCTTTTTGTAAAACAAAAGTACGGATCCAAAATAAAATATCAATTTCGAAATTACAAAAAATTGTGTCCTTTTGCATGAAACAAAAGTACGTATCGAGAATAAAATATAAATTTCAAAATTATGAAATATTGAGTTTCTTTTTTGTAAAACAAAACTACGAATGAAAAATAATATATCAATTTCGAAATTATTAAAAATTGAATTCTTTTTGTAAAACAAAAGTACGGATCGAAAATAAAATATAAATATCCAAATTACTATCAATTGAGTTCTCTTGGTAAAACAAAAGAGGGGATCCAAAATAAAATATAAATTTCGAAATTACAAAAAATTGAGTTCTTTTGCATAAAACCAAAGTACATATCGAGAATAAAATATAAATATCCAACTTACTAAAATTTGAGTTCTTTTGTAAAACAAAAGTAGGGATCCAAAATAAAATATCAATTTCGAAATTACAAAAAATTGAGTTCTTTTGCATAAAACCAATGTACATATAGAGAATAAAATATAAAAATCAAAATTACTAAAAATTGAGTTCTTTTTGTAAAACAAAAGTAGGGATCCAAAATAAAATATCAATTTCGAAATTACAAAAAATTGAGTTCTTTTGCATAAAACCAATGTACATATCGAGAATAAAATATAAAAATCCAAATTACTAAAAATTGAGTTCTTTTTGTAAAACAAAAGTAGGGATCCAAAATAAAATATCAATTTCGAAATTACAAAAATTGTATTCTTTTGCATAGAACAAAAGTACGTGATCGAGAATAAAATATAAATTTCAAAATTATGAAATATTGAGTTTCTTTTTTGCAAAACAAAACTACGAATGAAAAATAATATATCAATTTCGAAATTATTAAAAATTGAATTCTTTTTGTAAAACAAAAGTACGGATCGAAAATAAAATAGAAATATCCAAATTACTAAACATTGAGTTATTTTTGTGAAACAAAAGTAGGGATCCAAAATAAAATATCAATTTCGAAATTACAAAAAGTTGAGTTCTTTTGCATAGAACAAAAGTACATATCGAGAATAAAATATAAATTTCAAAATTATGAATTATTGAGTTTCTTTTTGTAAAACAAAACTACGAATGAAAAATAATATATCAATTTCGAAATTATTAAAAATTGAATTCTTTTTGTAAAACAAAAGTACGGATCGAAAATAAAATATAAATATCCAAATTACTAAAAATTGAGTTATTTTTGTAAAACAAAAGTAGGGATCCAAAATAAAATATCAATTTCGAAATTACAAAAAATTGAGTTCTTTTGCATAAAACCAATGTACATATCGAGAATAAAATATAAATTTCAAAATTATGAAATATTGAGCCTTTTTTTTGTAAAACAAAACTACGAATGAAACATAATATATCAATTTCGAAATTATTAAAAATTGAATTCTTTTTGTAAAACAAAAGTACGGATCGAAAATAAAATATAAATATCCAAATTACTATAAATTGAGTTCTCTTGGTAAAAACAAAAGAGGGGATCCAAAATAAAATATAAATTTCGAAATTACAAAAAATTGAGTTCTTTTGCATAAAACCAATGTACATATCGAGAATAAAATATAAAAATCCAAATTACTAAAAATTGAGTTCTTTTTGTAAAACAAAAGTAGGGATCCAAAATAAAATATCAATTTCGAAATTACAAAAAATTGTGTCCTTTTGCATAGAACAAAAGTACGTATCGAGAATAAAATATAAATTTCAAAATTATGAAATATTGAGTTTCTTTTTGTAAAACAAAACTACGAATGAAAAATAATATATCAATTTCGAAATTATTAAAAATTGAATTCTTTTTGTAAAACAAAAGTACGGATCGAAAATAAAATATAAATATCCAAATTACTATAAATTGAGTTCTCTTGGTAAAACAAAAGAGGGATCCAAAATAAAATATAAATTTCGAAATTACAAAAAATTGAGTTCTTTTGCATAAAACCAATGTACATATCGAGAATAAAATATAAAAATCCAAATGACTAAAAATTGAGTTCTTTTTGGAAAACAAAAGTAGGGATCCAAAATAAAATATCAATTTCGAAATTACAAAAAATTGTGTTCTTTTGCATAGAACAAAAGTACGTATCGAGAATAAAATATAAATTTCAAAATTATGAAATATTGAGTTTCTTTTTTGTAAAACAAAACTACGAATGAAAAATAATATATCAATTTCGAAATTATTAAAAATTGAATTCTTTTTGTAAAACAAAAGTATGGATCGAAAATAAAATATAAATATCCAAATTACTATAAATTGAGTTCTCTTGGTAAAACAAAAGAGGGGATCCAAAATAAAATATAAATTTCGAAATTACAAAAAATTGAGTTCTTTTGCATAAAACTAATGTACATATCGAGAATAAAATATAAATATCCAACTTACTAAAAATTGAGTTCTTTTTGTAAAACAAAAGTAGGGATCCAAAATAAAATATCAATTTTGAAATTACAAAAAATTGTGTTCTTTTGCATAGAACAAAAGTACGTATCGAGAATAAAATATAAATTTCAAAATTATGAAATATTGAGTTTCTTTTTGTAAAACAAAACTACGAATGAAAAATAATATATCAATTTCGAAATTATTAAAATTGAATTCTTTTGTAAAACAAAAGTACGCATCGAAAATAAAATATAAAAATCCAAATTACTAAAAATTGAGTTCTTTTTGTAAAACAAAAGTAGGGATCCAAAATAAAATATCAATTTCGAAATCACAAAAAATTGTGTTCTTTTGCATAGAACAAAAGTACATATCGAGAATAAAATATAAATTTCAAAATTATGAAATATTGAGTTTCTTTTTTGTAAAACAAAACTACGAATGAAAAATAATATATCAATTTCAAAATTATTAAAAATTGAATTCTTTTTGTAAAACAAAAGTACGGATCGAAAATAAAATATAAATATCCAAATTACTATAAATTGAGTTCTGTTGGTAAAACAAAAGAGGGGATCCAAAATAAAATATAAATTTCGAAATTACAAAAAATTGAGTTCTTTTGCATAAAACCAATGTACATATCGAGAATAAAATATAAAAATCCAAATTACTAAAAATTGAGTTCTTTTTGTAAAACAAAAGTAGGGATCCAAAATAAAATATCAATTTCGAAATCACAAAAATTGTGTTCTTTTGCATAGAACAAAAGTACGTGATCGAGAATAAAATATAAATTTCAAAATTATGAAATATTGAGTTTCTTTTTGTAAAACAAAACTACGAATGAAAAATAATATATCAATTTCGAAATTATTAAAAATTGAATTCTTTTGTAAAACAAAAGTACGGATCGAAAATAAAATATAAATATCCAAATTACTATAAATTGAGTTCTCTTGGTAAAACAAAAGAGGGGATCCAAAATAAAATATAAATTTCGAAATTACAAAAATTTGAGTTCTTTTCCATAAAACCAATGTACATATCGAGAATAAAATATAAAAATCCAAATTACTAAAAATTGAGTTCTTTTTGTAAAACAAAAGTAGGGATCCAAAATAAAAAATCAATTTCGAAATTACAAAAAATTGTGTTCTTTTGCATAGAACAAAAGTACGTATCGAGAATAAAATATAAATTTCAAAATTATGAAATATTGAGTTTCTTTTTTGTAAAACAAAACTACGAATGAAAAATAATATATCAATTTCAAAATTATTAAAAATTGAATTCTTTTTGTAAAACAAAAGTACGGATCGAAAATAAAATATAAATATCCAAATTACTAAAAATTGAGTTATTTTTGTAAAACAAAAGTAGGGATCCAAAATAAAATATCAATTTCGAAATTACAAAAAGTTCAGTTCTTTTGCATAGAACAAAAGTACATATCGAGAATAAAATATAAATTTCAAAATTATGAAATATTGAGTTTCTTTTTTGTAAAACAAAACTACGAATGAAAAATAGTATATCAATTTCGAAATTATTAAAAATTGAATTCTTTTTGTAAAACAAAAGTACGGATCGAAAATAAAATATAAATATCCAAATTACTAAAAATTGAGTTATTTTTGTAAAACAAAAGTAGGGATCCAAAATAAAATATCAATTTCGAAATTACAAAAGTTGAGTTCTTTTGCATAGAACAAAAGTACATATCGAGAATAAAATATAAATTTCAAAATTATGAATTATTGAGTTTCTTTTTTGTAAAACAAAACTACGAATGAAAAATAGTATATCAATTTCGAAATTATTAAAAATTGAATTCTTTTTGTAAAACAAAAGTACGGATCGAAAATAAAATATAAATATCCAAATTACTATAAATTGAGTTCTCTTGGTAAAAACAAAAGAGGGATCCAAAATAAAGTATAAATTTCGAAATTACAAAAAATTGAGTTCTTTTTGAAAAACAAAAGTAGGGATCCAAAATAAAATATCAATTTCGAAATTACAAAAAATTGTGTTCTTTTGCATAGAACAAAAGTACGTATCGAGAATAAAATATAAATTTCAAAATTATGAAATATTGAATTTTTTTTTTGCAAAACAAAACTACGAATGAAAAATAATATATCAATTTCGAAATTATTAAAAATTGAATTCTTTTTGTAAAACAAAAGTACGGATCGAAAAGAAAATATAAATATCCAAATTACTAAAAATTGAGTTATTTTTGTAAAACAAAAGTAGGGATCCAAAATAAAATATCAATTTCGAAATTACAAAAAGTTAAGTTCTTTTGCATAGAACAAAAGTACATATCGAGAATAAAATATAAATTTCAAAATTATGAATTATTGAGTTTCTTTTTTGTAAAACAAAACTACGATTGAAAAATAATATATCAATTTCGAAATTATTAAAAATTGAATTCTTTTTGTAAAACAAAAGTACGGATCGAAAATAAAATATAAATATCCAAATTACTATAAATTGAGTTCTCTTTGTAAAATAAAAGTACGGATCCAAAATAAAATATAAATTTCGAAATTACAAAAAATTGAGTTCTTTTGCATAAAACCAAAGTACATATCGAGAATAAAATATAAATATCCAACTTACTAAAATTTGAGTTCTTTTTGTAAAACAAAAGTAGGGATCCAAAATAAAATATCAATTTCGAAATTACAAAAAATTGAGTTCTTTTGCATAAAACCAATGTACATATCGAGAATAAAATATAAATTTCAAAATTATGAAATATTGAGTCTCTTTTTTGTAAAACAAAACTACGAATGAAAAATAATATATCAATTTCGAAATTATTAAAAATTGAATTCTTTTTGTAAAACAAAAGTACGGATCGAAAATAAAATATAAATATCCAAATTACTATAAATTGAGTTCTCTTGGCAAAAACAAAAGAGGGGATCCAAAATAAAATATAAATTTCGAAATTACAAAAAATTGAGTTCTTTTGCATAAAACCAATGTACATATCGAGAATAAAATATAAAAATCCAAATTACTAAAAATTGAGTTCTTTTTGTAAAACAAAAGTAGGGATCCAAAATAAAATATCAATTTCGAAATTACCAAAAGTTGAGTTCTTTTGCATAGAACAAAAGTACGTATCGAGAATAAAATATAAATTTCAAAATTATGAAATGTTGAGTTTCTTTTTTGCAAAACAAAACTACGAATGAAACATAATATATCAATTTCGAAATTATTAAAAATTGAATTCTTTTTGTAAAACAAAAGTACGGATCGAAAATAAAATATAAATATCCAAATTACTATAAATTGAGTTCTCTTGGTAAAAACAAAAGAGGGGATCCAAAATAAAATATAAATTTCGAAATTACAAAAATTGAGTTCTTTTGCATAAAACCAATGTACATATCGAGAATAAAATATAAAAATCCAAATTACTAAAAATTGAGTTCTTTTGTAAAACAAAAGTAGGGATCCAAAATAAAATATCAATTTCGAAATTACAAAAATTGTGTCCTTTTGCATAGAACAAAAGTATACGTATCGAGAATAAAATATAAATTTCAAAATTATGAAATATTGAGTTTCTTTTTTGTAAAACAAAACTACGAATGAAAAATAATATATCAATTTCGAAATTATTAAAAATTGAATTCTTTTTGTAAAACAAAAGTACGGATCGAAAATAAAATATAAATATCCAAATTACTACAAATTGAGTTCTCTTGGTAAAAGAAAAGAGGGGATCCAAAATAAAATATAAATTTCGAAATTACAAAAAATTGAGTTCTTTTGCATAAAACCAAAATACATATCGAGAATAAAATATAAATATCCAACTTACTAAAATTTGAGTTCTTTTTGTAAAACAAAAGTAGGCATCCAAAATAAAATATCAATTTCGAAATTACAAAAAATTGAGTTCTTTTGCATAAAACCAATGTACATATAGAGAATAAAATATAAAAATCCAAATTACTAAAAATTGAGTTCTTTTTGTAAAACAAAAGTAGGGATCCAAAATAAAATATCAATTTCGAAATTACAAAAAATTGTGTTCTTTTGCATAGAACAAAAGTACGTATCGAGAATAAAATATAAATTTCAAAATTATGAAATATTGAGTTTCTTTTTTGCAAAACAAAACTACGAATGAAAAATAATATATCAATTTCGAAATTATTAAAAATTGAATTCTTTTTGTAAAACAAAAGTACGGATCGAAAATAAAATATAAATATCCAAATTACTATAAATTGAGTGCTCTTTGTAAAATAAAAGTAGGAAGCCAAAATAAAATATAAATTTCGAAATTACAAAAAATTGAGTTCTTTTGCATAAAACCAAAGTACATATCGAGAATAAAATATAAGTATCCAAATTACTAAAAATTGAGTTCTTTTTGTAAAACAAAAGTAGGGATCCAAAATAAAATATCAATTTCGAAATTACAAAAAATTGTGTTCTTTTGCATAGAACAAAAGTACGTATCGAGAATAAAATATAAATTTCAAAATTATGAAATATTGAGTTTCTTTTTGTAAAACAAAACTACGAATGAAAAATAATATATCAATTTCGAAATTATTAAAAATTGAATTCTTTTTGTAAAACAAAAGTACGGATCGAAAATAAAATATAAATATCCAAATTACTATAAATTGAGTTCTCTTGGTAAAAACAAAAGAGGGGATCCAAAATAAAATATAAATTTCGAAATTACAAAAAATTGAGTTCTTTTGCATAAAACCAATGTACATATCGAGAATAAAATATAAAAATCCAAATTACTAAAAATTGAGTTCTTTTTGTAAAACAAAAGTAGGGATCCAAAATAAAATATCAATTTCGAAATTACCAAAAATTGTGTTCTTTTGCATAGAACAAAAGTACGTATCGAGAATAAAATATAAATTTCAAAATTATGAAATATTGAGTTTCTTTTTTGTAAAACAAAACTACGAATGAAATATAATATATCAATTTCGAAATTATTAAAAATTGAATTCTTTTTGTAAAACAAAAGTACGGATCGAAAATAAAATATAAATATCCAAATTACTATAAATTGAGTTCTCTTGGTAAAATAAAAGTAGGGATCCAAAATAAAATATAAATTTCGAAATTACAAAAAATTGAGTTCTTTTGCATAAAACCAAAGTACATATCGAGAATAAAATATAAATATCCAACTTACTAAAATTTGAGTTCTTTTTGTAAAACAAAAGTAGGGATCCAAAATAAAATATCAATTTCGAAATTACAAAAAATTGAGTTCTTTTGCATAAAACCAATGTACATATCGAGAATAAAATATAAATTTCAAAATTATGAAATATTGAGTTTCTTTTTGTAAAACAAAACTACGAATGAAAAATAATATATCAATTTCGAAATTATTAAAAATTGAATTCTTTTGTAAAACAAAAGTACGGATCGAAAATAAAATATAAATATCCAAATTACTATAAATTGAGTTCTCTTTGTAAAATAAAAGTAGGGATCCAAAATAAAATATAAATTTCGAAATTACAAAAAATTGAGTTCTTTTGCATAAAACCAAAGTACATATCGAGAATAAAATATAAATATCCAACTTACTAAAATTTGAGTTCTTTTTGTAAAACAAAAGTAGGGATCCAAAATAAAATATCAATTTCGAAATTACAAAAAATTGTGTTCTTTTGCATAGAACAAAAGTACGTATCGAGAATAAAATATAAATTTCAAAATTATGAAATATTGAGTTTCTTTTTTGCAAAACAAAACTACGAATGAAAAATAATATATCAATTTCGAAATTATTAAAAATTGAATTCTTTTTGTAAAACAAAAGTACGGATCGAAAATAAAATATAAATATCCAAATTACTAAAAATTGAGTTATTTTTGTAAAACAAAAGTAGGGATCCAAAATAAAATATCAATTTCGAAATTACAAAAAGTTCGAGTTCTTTTGCATAGAACAAAAGTACATATCGAGAATAAAATATAAATTTCAAAATTATGAATTATTGAGTTTCTTTTTTGTAAAACAAAACTACGAATGAAAAATAATATATCAATTTCGAAATTATTAAAAATTGAATTCTTTTTGTAAAACAAAAGTACGGATCGAAAATAAAATATAGATATCCAAATTACTATAAATTGAGTTCTCTTTGTAAAATAAAAGTACGGATCCAAAATAAAATATAAATTTCGAAATTACAAAAAATTGAGTTCTTTTGCATAAAACCAAAGTACATATCGAGAATAAAATATAAATATCCAACTTACTAAAATTTGAGTTCTTTTTGTAAAACAAAAGTAGGGATCCAAACATAAAATATCAATTTCGAAATTACAAAAATTGAGTTCTTTTGCATAAAACCAATGTACATATCGAGAATAAAATATAAAAATCCAAATTACTAAAAATTGAGTTCTTTTTGTAAAACAAAAGTAGGGATCCAAAATAAAATATCAATTTCGAAATTACAAAAAATTGTGTTCTTTTGCATAGAACAAAAGTACGTATCGAGAATAAAATATAAATTTCAAAATTATGAAATATTGAGTTTCTTTTTATTAAAACAAAACTACGAACGAAAAATAATATATCAATTTCGAAATTATTAAAAATTGAATTCTTGTTGTAAAACAAAAGTACGGATCGAAAATAAAATATAAATATCCAAATTACTATAAATTGAGTTCTCTTGGTACAAACAAAAGAGGGGATCCAAAATAAAATATAAATTTCGAAATTACAAAAAATTGAGTTCTTTTGCATAAAACCAATGTACATATCGAGAATAAAATATAAAAATCCAAATTACTAAAAATTGAGTTCTTTTTGTAAAACAAAAGTAGGGATCCAAAATAAAATATCAATTTCGAAATTACAAAAAATTGTGTCTTTTTGCATGGAACAAAAGTACGTATCGAGAATAAAATATAAATTTCAAAATTATGAAATATTGAGTTTCTTTTTGTAAAACAAAACTACGAATGAAAAATAATATATCAATTTCGAAATTATTAAAAATTGAATTCTTTTGTAAAACAAAAGTACGGATCGAAAATAAAATATAAATATCCAAATTACTATAAATTGAGTTCTCTTGGTAAAACAAAAGAGGGGATCCAAAATAAAATATAAATTTCGAAATTACAAAAAATTGAGTTCTTTTGCATAAAACCAAAGTACATATCGAGAATAAATTATAAATATCCAACTTACTAAAATTTGAGTTCTTTTTGTAAAACAAAAGTAGGGATCCAAAATAAAATATCAATTTCGAAATTACAAAAAATTGAGTTCTTTTGCATAAAACCAATGTACATATAGAGAATAAAATATAAAAATCCAAATTACTAAAAATTGAGTTCTTTTTGTAAAACAAAAGTAGGGATCCAAAATAAAATATCAATTTCGAAATTACAAAAATTGTGTTCTTTTGCATAGAACAAAAGTACATATCGAGAATAAAATATAAATTTCAAAATTATGAAATATTGAGTTTCTTTTTGCAAAACAAAACTACGAATGAAAAATAATATATCAATTTCGAAATTATTAAAAATTGAATTCTTTTGTAAAACAAAAGTACGGATCGAAAATAAAATATAAATATCCAAATTACTAAAAATTGAGTTATTTTTGTAAAACAAAAGTAGGGATCCAAAATAAAATATCAATTTCGAAATTACAAAAAGTTCAGTTCTTTTGCATAGAACAAAAGTACATATCGAGAATAAAATATAAATTTCAAAATTATGAATTATTGAGTTTCTTTTTGTAAAACAAAACTACTGAATGAAAAATAATATATCAATTTCGAAATTATTAAAAATTGAATTCTTTTTGTAAAACAAAAGTACTGGATCGAAAATAAAATATAAATATCCAAATTACTATAAATTGAGTTCTCTTTGTAAAATAAAAGTACTGGATCCAAAATAAAATATAAATTTCGAAATTACAAAAATTGAGTTCTTTTGCATAAAACCAAAGTACATATCGAGAATAAAATATAAATATCCAACTTACTAAAATTTGAGTTCTTTTTGTAAAACAAAAGTAGGGATCCAAAATAAAATATCAATTTCGAAATTACAAAAAATTGAGTTCTTTTGCATAAAACCAATGTACATATCGAGAATAAAATATAAAAATCCAAATTACTAAAAATTGAGTTCTTTTGTAAAACAAAAGTAGGGATCCAAAATAAAATATCAATTTCGAAATTACAAAAAATTGTGTTCTTTTGCATAGAACAAAAGTACGTATCGAGAATAAAATATAAATTTCAAAATTATGAAATATTGAGTTTCTTTTATTAAAACAAAACTACGAACGAAAAATAATATATCAATTTCGAAATTATTAAAAATTGAATTCTTTTTGTAAAACAAAAGTACGGATCGAAAATAAAATATAAATATCCAAATTACTATAAATTGAGTTCTCTTGGTACAAACAAAAGAGGGATCCAAAATAAAATATAAATTTCGAAATTACAAAAATTGAGTTCTTTTGCATAAAACCAATGTACATATCGAGAATAAAATATAAAAATCCAAATTACTAAAAATTGAGTTCTTTTTGTAAAACAAAAGTAGGGATCCAAAATAAAATATCAATTTCGAAATTACAAAAAATTGTGTTCTTTTGCATAGAACAAAAGTACGTATCGAGAATAAAATATAAATTTCAAAATTATGAAATATTGAGTTTCTTTTTGTAAAACAAAACTACGAATGAAAAATAATATATCAATTTCGAAATTATTAAAATTGAATTCTTTTTGTAAAACAAAAGTACGGATCGAAAATAAAATATAAATATCCAAATTACTATAAATTGAGTTCTCTTGGTAAAACAAAAGAGGGGATCCAAAATAAAATATAAATTTCGAAATTACAAAAATTGAGTTCTTTTGCATAAAACCAAAGTACATATCGAGAATAAAATATAAATATCCAACTTACTAAAATTTGAGTTCTTTTTGTAAAACAAAAGTAGGGATCCAAAATAAAATATCAATTTCGAAATTACAAAAAATTGAGTTCTTTTGCATAAAACCAATGTACATATAGAGAATAAAATATAAAAATCCAAATTACTAAAAATTGAGTTCTTTTGTAAAACAAAAGTAGGGATCCAAAATAAAATATCAATTTCGAAATTACAAAAAATTGTGTTCTTTTGCATAGAACAAAAGTACATATCGAGAATAAAATATAAATTTCAAAATTATGAAATATTGAGTTTCTTTTTGTAAAACAAAACTACGAATGAAAAATAATATATCAATTTCGAAATTATTAAAAATTGAATTCTTTTGTAAAACAAAAGTACGGATCGAAAATAAAATATAAATATCCAAATTACTATAAATTGAGTTCTCTTTGTAAAATAAAAGTAAGGAATCCAAAATAAAATATAAATTTCGAAATTACAAAAATTGAGTTCTTTTGCATAAAACCAAAGTACATATCGAGAATAAAATATAAATATCCAACTTACTAAAATTTGAGTTCTTTTGTAAAACAAAAGTAGGGATCCAAAATAAAATATCAATTTCGAAATTACAAAAAATTGAGTTCTTTTGCATAAAACCAATGTACATATCGAGAATAAAATATAAATATCCAAATTACTAAAAATTGAGTTCTTTTTGTAAAACAAAAGTAGGGATCCAAAATAAAATATCAATTTCGAAATTACTAAAAATTGAGTTCTTTTGCATGAAACAAAAGTACGGATCGAAAATAAAATATAAATTTCAAAATTACTGAAATATTGAGTTTCTTTTTGTAAAACAAAACTACGAATAGAAAATAATATATCAATTTCGAAATTATTAAAAATTGAATTCTTTTGTAAAACAAAAGTACGGATCGAAAATAAAATATAAATATCCAAATTACTATAAATTGAGTTCTCTTGGTAAAACAAAAGTAGGGATCCAAAATAAAATATAAATTTCGAAATTACTAAAAATTGAGTTCTTTTGCATAAAACCAAAGTACATATCGAGAATAAAATATAAATATCCAACTTACTAAAATTTGAGTTCTTTTTGTAAAACAAAAGTAGGGATCGAAAATAAAATATCAATTTCGAAATTACAAAAAATTGAGTTCTTTTGCATAAAACCAATGTACATATCGAGAATAAAATATAAAAATCCAAATTACTAAAAATTGAGTTCTTTTTGTAAAACAAAAGTAGGGATCCAAAATAAAATATCAATTTCGAAATTACAAAAAATTGTGTTCTTTTACATAGAACAAAAGTACGTATCGAGAATAAAATATAAATTTCAAAATTATGAAATATTGAGTTTCTTTTTGCAAAACAAAACTACGAATGAAAAATAATATATCAATTTCGAAATTATTAAAAATTGAATTCTTTTTGTAAAACAAAAGTACGGATCGAAAATAAAATATAAATATCCAAATTACTATAAATTGAGTTCTCTTTGTAAAATAAAAGTAGGGATCCAAAATAAAATATAAATTTCGAAATTACAAAAAATTGAGTTCTTTTGCATAAAACCAAAGTACATATCGAGAATAAAATATAAATATCCAACTTACTAAAATTTGAGTTCTTTTTGTAAAACAAAAGTAGGGATCCAAAATAAAATATCAATTTCGAAATTACAAAAATTGAGTTCTTTTGCATAAAACCAATGTACATATCGAGAATAAAATATAAAAATCCAAATTACTAAAAATTGAGTTCTTTTTGTAAAACAAAAGTAGGGATCCAAAATAAAATATCAATTTCGAAATTACAAAAATTGTGTTCTTTTGCATAGAACAAAAGTACGTATCGAGAATAAAATATAAATTTCAAAATTATGAAATATTGAGTTTCTTTTTTGCAAAACAAAACTACGAATTAAAAATAATATATCAATTTCGAAATTATTAAAAATTGAATTCTTTTTGTAAAACAAAAGTACGGATCGAAAATAAAATATAAATATCCAAATTACTAAAAATTGAGTTATTTTTGTAAAACAAAAGTAGGGATCCAAAATAAAATATCAATTTCGAAATTACAAAAAGTTCAGTTCTTTTGCATAGAACAAAAGTACATATCGAGAATAAAATATAAATTTCAAAATTATCAATTATTGAGTTTCTTTTTGTAAAACAAAACTACGAATGAAAAATAATATATCAATTTCGAAATTATTAAAAATTGAATTCTTTTGTAAAACAAAAGTACGGATCGAAAATAAAATATAAATATCCAAATTACTATAAATTGAGTTCTCTTTGTAAAATAAAAGTACGGATCCAAAATAAAATATAAATTTCGAAATTACAAAAAATTGAGTTCTTTTGCATAAAACCAAAGTACATATCGAGAATAAAATATAAATATCCAACTTACTAAAATTTGAGTTCTTTTTGTAAAACAAAAGTAGGGATCCACAATAAAATATCAATTTCGAAATTACAAAAAATTGAGTTCTTTTGCATAAAACCAATGTACATATCGAGAATAAAATATAAAAATCCAAATTACTAAAAATTGAGTTCTTTTGTAAAACAAAAGTAGGGATCCAAAATAAAATATCAATTTCGAAATTACAAAAATTGTGTTCTTTTGCATAGAACAAAAGTACGTATCGAGAATAAAATATAAATTTCAAAATTATGAAATATTGAGTTTCTTTTTATTAAAACAAAACTACGAACGAAAAATAATATATCAATTTCGAAATTATTAAAAATTGAATTCTTGTTGTAAAACAAATGTACGGATCGAAAATAAAATATAAATATCCAAATTACTATAAATTGAGTTCTCTTGGTAAAACAAAAGAGGGGATCCAAAATAAAATATAAATTTCGAAATTACAAAAAATTGAGTTCTTTTGCATAAAACCAATGTACATATCGAGAATAAAATATAAAAATCCAGATTACTAAAAATTGAGTTCTTTTTGTAAAACAAAAGTAGGGATCCAAAATAAAATATGAATTTCGAAATTACAAAAAATTGTGTTCTTTTGGATAGAACAAAAGTACGTATCGAGAATAAAATATAAATTTCAAAATTATGAAATATTGAGTTTCTTTTTTGTAAAACAAAACTACGAATGAAAAATAATATATCAATTTCGAAATTATTAAAAATTGAATTCTTTTTGTAAAACAAAAGTACGGATCGAAAATAAAATATAAATATCCAAATTACTATAAATTGAGTTCTCTTGGTAAAACAAAAGAGGGGATCCAAAATAAAATATAAATTTCGAAATTACAAAAAATTGAGTTCTTTTGCATAAAACCAAAGTACATATCGAGAATAAAATATAAATATCCAACTTACTAAAATTTGAGTTCTTTTTGTAAAACAAAAGTAGGGATCCAAAATAAAATATCAATTTCGAAATTACAAAAAATTGAGTTCTTTTGCATAAAACCAATGTACATATAGAGAATAAAATATAAAAATCCAAATTACTAAAAATTGAGTTCTTTTTGTAAAACAAAAGTAGGGATCCAAAATAAAATATCAATTTCGAAATTACAAAAAATTGTGTTCTTTTGGATAGAACAAAAGTACGTATCGAGAATAAAATATAAATTTCAAAATTATGAAATATTGAGTTTCTTTTTTGTAAAACAAAACTACGAATGAAAAATAATATATCAATTTCGAAATTATTAAAAATTGAATTCTTTTTGTAAAACAAAAGTACGGATCGAAAATAAAATATAAATATCCAAATTACTATAAATTGAGTTCTCTTGGTAAAAACAAAAGAAGGGATCCAAAATAAAATATAAATTTCGAAATTACAAAAAATTGAGTTCTTTTTGTAAAACAAAAGTAGGGATCCAAAATAAAATATCAATTTCGAAATTACAAAAATTGTGTTCTTTTGCATAGAACAAAAGTACGTATCGAGAATAAAATATAAATTTCAAAATTATGAAATATTGAGTTTCTTTTTTGCAAAACAAAACTACGAATGAAAAATAATATATCAATTTCGAAATTATTAAAAATTGAATTCTTTTTGTAAAACAAAAGTACGGATCGAAAATAAAATATAAATATCCAAATTACTATAAATTGAGTTCTCTTGGTAAAAACAAAAGAAGGGATCCAAAATAAAATATAAATTTCGAAATTACAAAAAATTGAGTTCTTTTTGTAAAACAAAAGTAGGGATCCAAAATAAAATATCAATTTCGAAATTACAAAAAATTGTGTTCTTTTGCATAGAACAAAAGTACGTATCGAGAATAAAATATAAATTTCAAAATTATGAAATATTGAGTTTCTTTTTTGCAAAACAAAACTACGAATGAAAAATAATATATCAATTTCGAAATTATTAAAAATTGAATTCTTTTTGTAAAACAAAAGTACGGATCGAAAATAAAATATAAATATCCAAATTACTAAAAATTGAGTTATTTTTGTAAAACAAAAGTAGGGATCCAAAATAAAATATCAATTTCGAAATTACAAAAAATTGAGTTCTTTTGCATAAAACCAATGTACATATAGAGAATAAAATATAAAAATCCAAATTACTAAAAATTGAGTTCTTTTTGTAAAACAAAAGTAGGGATCCAAAATAAAATATCAATTTCGAAATTACAAAAAATTGTGTTCTTTTGGATAGAACAAAAGTACATATCGAGAATAAAATATAAATTTCAAAATTATGAATTATTGAGTTTCTTTTTTGTAAAACAAAACTACGAATGAAAAATAATATATCAATTTCGAAATTATTAAAAATTGAATTCTTTTTGTAAAACAAAAGTACGGATCGAAAATAAAATATAAATATCCAAATTACTATAAATTGAGTTCTCTTGGTAAAAACAAAAGAAGGGATCCAAAATAAAATATAAATTTCGAAATTACAAAAAATTGAGTTCTTTTTGTAAAACAAAAGTAGGGATCCAAAATAAAATATCAATTTCGAAATTACAAAAAATTGTGTTCTTTTACATAGAACAAAAGTACGTATCGAGAATAAAATATAAATTTCAAAATTATGAAATATTGAGTTTCTTTTTTGCAAAACAAAACTACGAATGAAAAATAATATATCAATTTCGAAATTATTAAAAATTGAATTCTTTTGTAAAACAAAAGTACGGATCGAAAATAAAATATAAATATCCAAATTACTATAAATTGAGTTCTCTTTGTAAAATAAAAGTACGGATCCAAAATAAAATATAAATTTCGAAATTACAAAAAATTGAGTTCTTTTGCATAAAACCAAAGTACATATCAAGAATAAAATATAAATATCCAACTTACTAAAATTTGAGTTCTTTTTGTAAAACAAAAGTAGGGATCCAAAATAAAATATCAATTTCGAAATTACAAAAAATTGAGTTCTTTTGTATAAAACCAATGTACATATCGAGAATAAAATATAAATTTCAAAATTATGAAATATTGAGTCTCTTTTTTGTAAAACAAAACTACGAATGAAACATAATATATCAATTTCGAAATTATTAAAAATTGAATTCTTTTGTAAAACAAAAGTACGGATCGAAAATAAAATATAAATATCCAAATTACTATAAATTGAGTTCTCTTTGTAAAATAAAAGTACGGATCCAAAATAAAATATAAATTTCGAAATTACAAAAAATTGAGTTCTTTTGCATAAAACCAAAGTACATATCGAGAATAAAATATAAAAATCCAAATTACTAAAAATTGAGTTCTTTTGTAAAACAAAAGTAGGGATCCAAAATAAAATATCAATTTCGAAATTACAAAAGTTGAGTTCTTTTGCATAGAACAAAAGTACGTATCGAGAATAAAATATAAATTTCAAAATTATGAAATATTGAGTTTCTTTTTGTAAAACAAAACTACGAATGAAACATAATATATCAATTTCGAAATTATTAAAAATTGAATTCTTTTTGTAAAACAAAAGTACGGATCGAAAATAAAATATAAATATCCAAATTACTATAAATTGAGTTCTCTTGGTAAAAACAAAAGAGGGGATCCAAAATAAAATATAAATTTCGAAATTACAAAAAATTGAGTTCTTTTGCATAAAACCAAAGTACATATCGAGAATAAAATATAAAAATCCAAATTACTAAAAATTGAGTTCTTTTGTAAAACAAAAGTAGGGATCCAAAATAAAATATCAATTTCGAAATTACAAAAGTTGAGTTCTTTTGCATAGAACAAAAGTACGTGATCGAGAATAAAATATAAATTTCAAAATTATGAAATATTGAGTTTCTTTTTGCAAAACAAAACTACTGAATGAAACATAATATATCAATTTCGAAATTATTAAAATTGAATTCTTTTTGTAAAACAAAAGTACGGATCGAAAATAAAATATAAATATCCAAAATACTATAAATCGAGTTCTCTTGGTAAAACAAAAGAGGGGATCCAAAATAAAATATAAATTTCGAAATTACAAAAAATTGAGTTCTTTTGCATAAAACCAAAGTACATATCGAGAATAAAATATAAAAATCCAAATTACTAAAAATTGAGTTCTTTTGTAAAACAAAAGTAGGGATCCAAAATAAAATATCAATTTCGAAATTACAAAAGTTGAGTTCTTTTGCATAGAACAAAAGTACGTATCGAGAATAAAATATAAATTTCAAAATTATGAAATATTGAGTTTCTTTTTGTAAAACAAAACTACGAATGAAAAATAATATATCAATTTCGAAATTATTAAAAATTGAATTCTTTTGTAAAACAAAAGTACGGATCGAAAATAAAATATAAATATCCAAATTACTATAAATTGAGTTCTCTTGGTAAAACAAAAGAGGGGATCCAAAATAAAATATAAATTTCGAAATTACAAAAATTGAGTTCTTTTGCATAAAACCAATGTACATATCGAGAATAAAATATAAAAATCCAAATTACTAAAATTGAGTTCTTTTTGTAAAACAAAAGTAGGGATCCAAAATAAAATATCAATTTCGAAATTACAAAAGTTGAGTTCTTTTGCATAGAACAAAAGTACGTGATCGAGAATAAAATATAAATTTCAAAATTATGAAATATTGAGTTTCTTTTTGCAAAACAAAACTACGAATGAAACATAATATATCAATTTCGAAATTATTAAAAATTGAATTCTTTTTGTAAAACAAAAGTACGGATCGAAAATAAAATATAAATATCCAAATTACTATAAATTGAGTTCTCTTGGTAAAAACAAAAGAGGGATCCAAAATAAAATATAAATTTCGAAATTACAAAAATTGAGTTCTTTTGCATAAAACCAATGTACATATCGAGAATAAAATATAAAAATCCAAATTACTAAAAATTGAGTTCTTTTTGTAAAACAAAAGTAGGGATCCAAAATAAAATATCAATTTCGAAATTACAAAAATTGTGTTCTTTTGCATAGAACAAAAGTACGTATCGAGAATAAAATATAAATTTCAAAATTATGAAATATTGAGTTTCTTTTTGTAAAACAAAACTACTGAATGAAAAATAATATATCAATTTCGAAATTATTAAAAATTGAATTCTTTTGTAAAACAAAAGTACGGATCGAAAATAAAATATAAATATCCAAATTACTATAAATTGAGTTCTCTTGGTAAAACAAAAGAGGGGATCCAAAATAAAATATAAATTTCGAAATTACAAAAAATTGAGTTCTTTTGCATAAAACCAAAGTACATATCGAGAATAAAATATAAAAATCCAAATTACTAAAAATTGAGTTCTTTTGTAAAACAAAAGTAGGGATCCAAAATAAAATATCAATTTCGAAATTACAAAAGTTGAGTTCTTTTGCATAGAACAAAAGTACGTATCGAGAATAAAATATAAATTTCAAAATTATGAAATATTGAGTTTCTTTTTTGCAAAACAAAACTACGAATGAAAAATAATATATCAATTTCGAAATTATTAAAAATTGAATTCTTTTTGTAAAACAAAAGTACGGATCGAAAATAAAATATAAATATCCAAATTACTAAAAATTGAGTTATTTTCGTAAAACAAAAGTAGGGATCCAAAATAAAATATCAATTTCGAAATTACAAAAAATTGAGTTCTTTTGCATAAAACCAATGTACATATAGAGAATAAAATATAAAAATCCAAATTACTAAAAATTGAGTTCTTTTTGTAAAACAAAAGTAGGGATCCAAAATAAAATATCAATTTCGAAATTACAAAAAATTGTGTTCTTTTGGATAGAACAAAAGTACATATCGAGAATAAAATATAAATTTCAAAATTATGAATTATTGAGTTTCTTTTTGTAAAACCAAACTACGAATGAAAAATAATATATCAATTTCGAAATTATTAAAAATTGAATTCTTTTTGTAAAACAAAAGTACGGATCGAAAATAAAATATAAATATCCAAATTACTATAAATTGAGTTCTCTTGGTAAAAACAAAAGAAGGGATCCAAAATAAAATATAAATTTCGAAATTACAAAAAATTGAGTTCTTTTTGTAAAACAAAAGTAGGGATCCAAAATAAAATATCAATTTCGAAATTACAAAAAATTGTGTTCTTTTACATAGAACAAAAGTACGTATCGAGAATAAAATATAAATTTCAAAATTATGAAATATTGAGTTTCTTTTTTGCAAAACAAAACTACGAATGAAAAATAATATATCAATTTCGAAATTATTAAAAATTGAATTCTTTTTGTAAAACAAAAGTACTGGATCGAAAATAAAATATAAATATCCAAATTACTATAAATTGAGTTCTCTTTGTAAAATAAAAGTACGGATCCAAAATAAAATATAAATTTCGAAATTACAAAAATTGAGTTCTTTTGAATAAAACCAAAGTACATATCAAGAATAAAATATAAATATCCAACTTACTAAAATTTGAGTTCTTTTGTAAAACAAAAGTAGGGATCCAAAATAAAATATCAATTTCGAAATTACAAAAAATTGAGTTCTTTTGCATAAAACCAATGTACATATCGAGAATAAAATATAAATTTCAAAATTATGAAATATTGAGTCTCTTTTTTGTAAAACAAAACTACGAATGAAACATAATATATCAATTTCGAAATTATTAAAAATTGAATTCTTTTTGTAAAACAAAAGTACGGATCGAAAATAAAATATAAATATCCAAATTACTATAAATTGAGTTCTCTTTGTAAAATAAAAGTACGGATCCAAAATAAAATATAAATTTCGAAATTACAAAAATTGAGTTCTTTTGCATAAAACCAAAGTACATATCGAGAATAAAATATAAAAATCCAAATTACTAAAAATTGAGTTCTTTTGTAAAACAAAAGTAGGGATCCAAAATAAAATATCAATTTCGAAATTACCAAAAGTTGAGTTCTTTTGCATAGAACAAAAGTACGTGATCGAGAATAAAATATAAATTTCAAAATTATGAAATATTGAGTTTCTTTTTGCAAAACAAAACTACGAATGAAAAATAATATATCAATTTCGAAATTATTAAAAATTGAATTCTTTTTGTAAAACAAAAGTACGGATCGAAAATAAAATATAAATATCCAAATTACTATAAATTGAGTTCTCTTGGTAAAAACAAAAGAGGGGATCCAAAATAAAATATAAATTTCGAAATTACAAAAAATTGAGTTCTTTTGCATAAAACCAAAGTACATATCGAGAATAAAATATAAAAATCCAAATTACTAAAAATTGAGTTCTTTTTGTAAAACAAAAGTAGGGATCCAAAATAAAATATCAATTTCGAAATTACAAAAGTTGAGTTCTTTTGCATAGAACAAAAGTACGTATCGAGAATAAAATATAAATTTCAAAATTATGAAATATTGAGTTTCTTTTTGCAAAACAAAACTACGAATGAAACATAATATATCAATTTCGAAATTATTAAAAATTGAATTCTTTTGTAAAACAAAAGTACGGATCGAAAATAAAATATAAATATCCAAATTACTATAAATTGAGTTCTCTTGGTAAAACAAAAGAGGGGATCCAAAATAAAATATAAATTTCGAAATTACAAAAAATTGAGTTCTTTTGCATAAAACCAAAGTACATATCGAGAATAAAATATAAAAATCCAAATTACTAAAAATTGAGTTCTTTTGTAAAACAAAAGTAGGGATCCAAAATAAAATATCAATTTCGAAATTACCAAAAGTTGAGTTCTTTTGCATAGAACAAAAGTACGTATCGAGAATAAAATATAAATTTCAAAATTATGAAATATTGAGTTTCTTTTTGCAAAACAAAACTACGAATGAAACATAATATATCAATTTCGAAATTATTAAAAATTGAATTCTTTTTGTAAAACAAAAGTACAGATCGAAAATAAAATATAAATATCCAAATTACTATAAATTGAGTTCTCTTGGTAAAAACAAAAGAGGGGATCCAAAATAAAATATAAATTTCGAAATTACAAAAAATTGAGTTCTTTTGCATAAAACCAATGTACATATCGAGAATAAAATATAAAAATCCAAATTACTAAAAATTGAGTTCTTTTTGTAAAACAAAAGTAGGGATCCAAAATAAAATATCAATTTCGAAATTACCAAAAGTTGAGTTCTTTTGCATAGAACAAAAGTACGTATCGAGAATAAAATATAAAATTCCAAATTATGAAATATTGAGTTTCTTTTTTGCAAAACAAAACTACGAATGAAACATAATATATCAATTTCGAAATTATTAAAAATTGAATTCTTTTTGTAAAACAAAAGTACAGATCGAAAATAAAATATAAATATCCAAATTACTATAAATTGAGTTCTCTTGGTAAAAAGAAAAGAGGGGATCCAAAATAAAATATAAATTTCGAAATTACAAAAATTGAGTTCTTTTGCATAAAACCAATGTACATATCGAGAATAAAATATAAAAATCCAAATTACTAAAAATTGAGTTCTTTTGTAAAACAAAAGTAGGGATCCAAAATAAAATATCAATTTCGAAATTACAAAAAATTGTGTCCTTTTGCATAGAACAAAAGTACGTATCGAGAATAAAATATAAATTTCAAAATTATGAAATATTGAGTTTCTTTTTGTAAAACAAAACTACGAATGAAAAATAATATATCAATTTCGAAATTATTAAAAATTGAATTCTTTTGTAAAACAAAAGTACGGATCGAAAATAAAATATAAATATCCAAATTACTATAAATTGAGTTCTCTTGGTAAAACAAAAGAGGGATCCAAAATAAAATATAAATTTCGAAATTACAAAAAATTGAGTTCTTTTGCATAAAACCAATGTACATATCGAGAATAAAATATAAAAATCCAAATGACTAAAAATTGAGTTCTTTTTGTAAAACAAAAGTAGGGATCCAAAATAAAATATCAATTTTGAAATTACAAAAATTGTGTTCTTTTGCATAGAACAAAAGTACGTATCGAGAATAAAATATAAATTTCAAAATTATGAAATATTGAGTTTCTTTTTGTAAAACAAAACTACGAATGAAAAATAATATATCAATTTCGAAATTATTAAAAATTGAATTCTTTTGTAAAACAAAAGTACGGATCGAAAATAAAATATAAATATCCAAATTACTATAAATTGAGTTCTCTTGGTAAAACGAAAGAGGGGATCCAAAATAAAATATAAATTTCGAAATTACAAAAAATTGAGTTCTTTTGCATAAAACCAATGTACATATCGAGAATAAAATATAAAAATCCAAATTACTAAAAATTGAGTTCCTTTTGTAAAACAAAAGTAGGGATCCAAAATAAAATATCAATTTCGAAATTACAAAAAATTGTGTTCTTTTCCATAGAACAAAAGTACGTATCGAGAATAAAATATAAATTTCAAAATTATGAAATATTGAGTTTCTTTTTGTAAAACAAAACTACGAATGAAAAATAATATATCAATTTCGAAATTATTAAAAATTGAATTCTTTTGTAAAACAAAAGTACTGGATCGAAAATAAAATATAAAAATCCAAATTACTAAAAATTGAGTTCTTTTTGTAAAACAAAAGTAGGGATCCAAAATAAAATATCAATTTCGAAATCACAAAAATTGTGTTCTTTTGCATAGAACAAAAGTACGTATCGAGAATAAAATATAAATTTCAAAATTATGAAATATTGAGTTTCTTTTTGTAAAACAAAACTACGAATGAAAAATAATATATCAATTTCGAAATTATTAAAAATTGAATTCTTTTTGTAAAACAAAAGTACGGATCGAAAATAAAATATAAATATCCAAATTACTATAAATTGAGTTCTCTTGGTAAAACGAAAGAGGGGATCCAAAATAAAATATAAATTTCGAAATTACAAAAAATTGAGTTCTTTTGCGTAAAACCAATGTACATATCGAGAATAAAATATAAAAATCCAAATTACTAAAAATTGAGTTCCTTTTGTAAAACAAAAGTAGGGATCCAAAATAAAATATCAATTTCGAAATTACAAAAAATTGTGTTCTTTTGCATAGAACAAAAGTACGTATCGAGAATAAAATATAAATTTCAAAATTATGAAATATTGAGTTTCTTTTTGTAAAACAAAACTACGAATGAAAAATAATATATCAATTTCGAAATTATTAAAAATTGAATTCTTTTTGTAAAACAAAAGTACGGATCGAAAATAAAATATAAATATCCAAATTACTATAAATTGAGTTCTCTTGGTAAAACAAAAGAGGGATCCAAAATAAAATATAAATTTCGAAATTACAAAAATTTGAGTTCTTTTGCATAAAACCAATGTACATATCGAGAATAAAATATAAAAATCCAAATTACTAAAAATTGAGTTCTTTTGTAAAACAAAAGTAGGGATCCAAAATAAAAAATCAATTTCGAAATTACAAAAATTGTGTTCTTTTGCATAGAACAAAAGTACGTATCGAGAATAAAATATAAATTTCAAAATTATGAAATATTGAGTTTCTTTTTGCAAAACAAAACTACGAATGAAAAATAATATATCAATTTCGAAATTATTAAAAATTGAATTCTTTTGTAAAACAAAAGTACGGATCGAAAATAAAATATAAATATCCAAATTACTAAAAATTGAGTTATTTTTGTAGAACAAAAGTAGGGATCCAAAATAAAATATCAATTTCGAAATTACAAAAGTTCAGTTCTTTTGCATAGAACAAAAGTACATATCGAGAATAAAATATAAATTTCAAAATTATGAATTATTGAGTTTCTTTTTCGTAAAACAAAACTACGAATGAAAAATAATATATCAATTTCGAAATTATTAAAAATTGAATTCTTTTTGTAAAACAAAAGTACGGATCGAAAATAAAATATAAATATCCAAATTACTATAAATTGAGTTCTCTTTGTAAAATAAAAGTACGGATCCAAAATAAAATATAAATTTCGAAATTACAAAAAATTGAGTTCTTTTGCATGAAACCAAAGTACATATCGAGAATAAAATATAAATATCCAACTTACTAAAATTTGAGTTCTTTTTGTAAAACAAAAGTAGGGATCCAAAATAAAATATCAATTTCGAAATTACAAAAATTGAGTTCTTTTGCATAAAACCAATGTACATATCGAGAATAAAATATAAAAATCCAAATTACTAAAAATTGAGTTCTTTTGTAAAACAAAAGTAGGGATCCAAAATAAAATATCAATTTCGAAATTACAAAAAATTGTGTTCTTTTGCATAGAACAAAAGTACGTATCGAGAATAAAATATAAATTTCAAAATTATGAAATATTGAGTTTCTTTTTTGTAAAACAAAACTACGAATGAAAAATAATATATCAATTTCGAAATTATTAAAAATTGAATTCTTTTTGTAAAACAAAAGTACGGATCGAAAATAAAATATAAATATCCAAATTACTATAAATTGAGTTCTCTTGGTAAAACAAAAGAGGGGATCCAAAATAAAATATAAATTTCGAAATTACAAAAATTTGAGTTCTTTTGCATAAAACCAATGTACATATCGAGAATAAAATATAAATATCCAACTTACTAAAATTTGAGTTCTTTTTGTAAAACAAAAGTAGGGATCCAAAATAAAATATCAATTTCGAAATTACAAAAATTGAGTTCTTTTGCATAAAACCAATGTACATATCGAGAATAAAATATAAAAATCCAAATTACTAAAAATTGAGTTCTTTTGTAAAACAAAAGTAGGGATCCAAAATAAAATATCAATTTCGAAATTACAAAAATTGTGTTCTTTTGCATAGAACAAAAGTACGTATCGAGAATAAAATATAAATTTCAAAATTATGAAATATTGAGTTTCTTTTTGTAAAACAAAACTACGAATGAAAAATAATATATCAATTTTGAAATTATTAAAAATTGAATTCTTTTTGTAAAACAAAAGTACGGATCGAAAGTAAAATATAAAAATCCAAATTACTAAAAATTGAGTTCTTTTTGTAAAACAAAAGTAGGGATCCAAAATAAAATATCAATTTCGAAATTACAAAAAATTGAGTTCTTTTGCATAAAACCAATGTACATATCGAAAATAAAATATAAAAATCCAAATTACTAAAAATTGAGTTCTTTTTGTAAAACAAAAGTAGGGATCCAAAATAAAATATCAATTTCGAAATTACAAAAAATTGTGTTCTTTTGCATAGAACAAAAGTACGTATCGAGAATAAAATATAAATTTCAAAATTATGAAGTATTGAGTTTCTTTTTTGTAAAACAAAAGTACGAATGAAAAATAATATATCAATTTCGAAATTATTAAAAATTGAATTCTTTTTGTAAAACAAAAGTACGGATCGAAAATAAAATATAAATATCCAAATTACTAAAAATTGAGTTATTTTTGTAAAACAAAAGTAGGGATCCAAAATAAAATATCAATTTCGAAATTACAAAAGTTGAGTTCTTTTGCATAGAACAAAAGTACATATCGAGAATAAAATATAAATTTCAAAATTATGAATTATTGAGTTTCTTTTTGTAAAACAAAACTACGAATGAAAAATAATATATCAATTTCGAAATTATTAAAATTGAATTCTTTTTGTAAAACAAAAGTACGGATCGAAAATAAAATATAAATATCCAAATTACTATAAATTGAGTTCTCTTTGTAAAATAAAAGTACGGATCCAAAATAAAATATAAATTTCGAAATTACAAAAATTGAGTTCTTTTGCATAAAACCAAAGTACATATCGAGAATAAAATATAAATATCCAACTTACTAAAATTTGAGTTCTTTTTGTAAAACAAAAGTAGGGATCCAAAATAAAATATCAATTTCGAAATTACAAAAAATTGAGTTCTTTTGCATAAAACCAATGTACATATCGAGAATAAAATATAAAAATCCAAATTACTAAAAATTGAGTTCTTTTGTAAAACAAAAGTAGGGATCCAAAATAAAATATCAATTTCGAAATTACAAAAATTGTGTTCTTTTGCATAGAACAAAAGTACGTATCGAGAATAAAATATAAATTTCAAAATTATGAAATATTGAGTTTCTTTTTGTAAAACAAAACTACGAATGAAAAATAATATATAAATTTCGAAATTATTAAAAATTGAATTCTTTTTGTAAAACAAAAGTACGGATCGAAAATAAAATATAAATATCCAAATTACTAAAAATTGAGTTATTTTTGTAGAACAAAAGTAGGGATCCAAAATAAAATATCAATTTCGAAATTACAAAAAGTTCAGTTCTTTTGCATAGAACAAAAGTACATATCGAGAATAAAATATAAATTTCAAAATTATGAATTATTGAGTTTCTTTTTGTAAAACAAAACTACGAATGAAAAATAATATATCAATTTCGAAATTATTAAAAATTGAATTCTTTTTGTAAAACAAAAGTACGGATCGAAAATAAAATATAAATATCCAAATTACTATAAATTGAGTTCTCTTTGTAAAATAAAAGTACGGATCCAAAATAAAATATAAATTTCGAAATTACAAAAAATTGAGTTCTTTTGCATGAAACCAAAGTACATATCGAGAATAAAATATAAATATCCAACTTACTAAAATTTGAGTTCTTTTTGTAAAACAAAAGTAGGGATCGAAAATAAAATATGAATTGCGAAATTACAAAAAATTGAGTTCTTTTGCATAAAACCAATGTACATATCGAGAATAAAATATAAAAATCCAAATGACTAAAAATTGAGTTCTTTTTGTAAAACAAAAGTAGGGATCCAAAATAAAATATCAATTTCGAAATTACAAAAAATTGTGTTCTTTTGCATAGAACAAAAGTACGTATCGAGAATAAAATATAAATTTCAAAATTATGAAATATTGAGTTTCTTTTTGTAAAACAAAACTACGAATGAAAAATAATATATCAATTTCGAAATTATTAAAAATTGAATTCTTTTTGTAAAACAAAAGTACGGATCGAAAGTAAAATATAAAAATCTAAATTACTAAAAATTGAGTTATTTTTGTAAAACAAAAGTAGGGATCCAAAATAAAATATCAATTTCGAAATTACAGAAAATTGAGTTCTTTTGCATAAAACCAATGTACATATCGAGAATAAAATATAAAAATCCAAATTACTAAAAATTGAGTTCTTTTTGTAAAACAAAAGTAGGGATCCAAAATAAAATATCAATTTCGAAATTACAAAAATTGTGTTCTTTTGCATAGAACAAAAGTACGTATCGAGAATAAAATATAAATTTCAAAATTATGAAGTATTGAGTTTCTTTTTGTAAAACAAAAGTACGAATGAAAAATAATATATCAATTTCGAAATTATTAAAAATTGAATTCTTTTTGTAAAACAAAAGTACGGATCGAAAATAAAATATAAATATCCAAATTACTAAAAATTGAGTTATTTTTGTAGAACAAAAGTAGGGATCCAAAATAAAATATCAATTTCGAAATTACAAAAAGTTGAGTTCTTTTGCATAGAACAAAAGTACATATCGAGAATAAAATATAAATTTCAAAATTATGAATTATTGAGTTTCTTTTTGTAAAACAAAACTACGAATGAAAAATAATATATCAATTTCGAAATTATTAAAAATTGAATTCTTTTTGTAAAACAAAAGTACGGATCGAAAATAAAATATAAATATCCAAATTACTATAAATTGAGTTCTCTTTGTAAAATAAAAGTACGGATCCAAAATAAAATATAAATTTCGAAATTACAAAAAATTGAGTTCTTTTGCATAAAACCAAAGTACATATCGAGAATAAAATATAAATATCCAACTTACTAAAATTTGAGTTCTTTTTGTAAAACAAAAGTAGGGATCCAAAATAAAATATCAATTTCGAAATTACAAAAAATTGAGTTCTTTTGCATAAAACCAATGTACATATCGAGAATAAAATATAAAAATCCAAATTACTAAAAATTGAGTTCTTTTGTAAAACAAAAGTAGGGATCCAAAATAAAATATCAATTTCGAAATTACAAAAAATTGTGTTCTTTTGCATAGAACAAAAGTACGTATCGAGAATAAAATATAAATTTCAAAATTATGAAATATTGAGTTTCTTTTTGTAAAACAAAACTACGAATGAAAAATAATATATAAATTTCGAAATTATTAAAAATTGAATTCTTTTTGTAAAACAAAAGTACGGATCGAAAATAAAATATAAATATCCAAATTACTAAAAATTGAGTTATTTTTGTAAAACAAAAGTAGGGATCCAAAATAAAATATCAATTTCGAAATTACAAAAAGTTCAGTTCTTTTGCATAGAACAAAAGTACATATCGAGAATAAAATATAAATTTCAAAATTATGAATTATTGAGTTTCTTTTTGTAAAACAAAACTACGAATGAAAAATAATATATCAATTTCGAAATTATTAAAAATTGAATTCTTTTTGTAAAACAAAAGTACGGATCGAAAATAAAATATAAATATCCAAATTACTATAAATTGAGTTCTCTTTGTAAAATAAAAGTACGGATCCAAAATAAAATATAAATTTCGAAATTACAAAAAATTGAGTTCTTTTGCATGAAACCAAAGTACATATCGAGAATAAAATATAAATATCCAACTTACTAAAATTTGAGTTCTTTTTGTAAAACAAAAGTAGGGATCCAAAATAAAATATCAATTTCGAAATTACAAAAAATTGAGTTCTTTTGCATAAAACCAATGTACATATCGAGAATAAAATATAAAAATCCAAATGACTAAAAATTGAGTTCTTTTTGTAAAACAAAAGTAGGGATCCAAAATAAAATATCAATTTCGAAATTACAAAAAATTGTGTTCTTTTGCATAGAACAAAAGTACGTATCGAGAATAAAATATAAATTTCAAAATTATGAAATATTGAGTTTCTTTTTGTAAAACAAAACTACGAATGAAAAATAATATATCAATTTCGAAATTATTAAAAATTGAATTCTTTTGTAAAACAAAAGTACGGATCGAAAGTAAAATATAAAAATCTAAATTACTAAAAATTGAGTTATTTTTGTAAAACAAAAGTAGGGATCCAAAATAAAATATCAATTTCGAAATTACAGAAAATTGAGTTCTTTTGCATAAAACCAATGTACATATCGAGAATAAAATATAAAAATCCAAATTACTAAAAATTGAGTTCTTTTGTAAAACAAAAGTAGGGATCCAAAATAAAATATCAATTTCGAAATTACAAAAATTGTGTTCTTTTGCATAGAACAAAAGTACGTATCGAGAATAAAATATAAATTTCAAAATTATGAAGTATTGAGTTTCTTTTTGTAAAACAAAAGTACGAATGAAAAATAATATATCAATTTCGAAATTATTAAAAATTGAATTCTTTTGTAAAACAAAAGTACGGATCGAAAATAAAATATAAATATCCAAATTACTAAAAATTGAGTTATTTTTGTAAAACAAAAGTAGGGATCCAAAATAAAATATCAATTTCGAAATTACAAAAAGTTGAGTTCTTTTGCATAGAACAAAAGTACATATCGAGAATAAAATATAAATTTCAAAATTATGAATTATTGAGTTTCTTTTTGTAAAACAAAACTACGAATGAAAAATAATATATCAATTTCGAAATTATTAAAAATTGAATTCTTTTTGTAAAACAAAAGTACGGATCGAAAATAAAATATAAATATCCAAATTACTATAAATTGAGTTCTCTTTGTAAAATAAAAGTACGGATCCAAAATAAAATATAAATTTCGAAATTACAAAAAATTGAGTTCTTTTGCATAAAACCAAAGTACATATCGAGAATAAAATATAAATATCCAACTTACTAAAATTTGGGTTCTTTTGTAAAACAAAAGTAGGGATCCAAAATAAAATATCAATTTCGAAATTACAAAAAATTGAGTTCTTTTGCATAAAACCAATGTACATATCGAGAATAAAATATAAAAATCCAAATTACTAAAAATTGAGTTCTTTTTGTAAAACAAAAGTAGGGATCCAAAATAAAATATCAATTTCGAAATTACAAAAATTGTGTTCTTTTGCATAGAACAAAAGTACGTATCGAGAATAAAATATAAATTTCAAAATTATGAAATATTGAGTTTCTTTTTTGTAAAACAAAACTACGAATGAAAAATAATATATAAATTTCGAAATTATTAAAAATTGAATTCTTTTTGTAAAACAAAAGTACGGATCGAAAATAAAATATAAATATCCAAATTACTAAAAATTGAGTTATTTTTGTAGAACAAAAGTAGGGATCCAAAATAAAATATCAATTTCGAAATTACAAAAAGTTCAGTTCTTTTGCATAGAACAAAAGTACATATCGAGAATAAAATATAAATTTCAAAATTATGAATTATTGAGTTTCTTTTTTGTAAAACAAAACTACGAATGAAAAATAATATATCAATTTCGAAATTATTAAAAATTGAATTCTTTTTGTAAAACAAAAGTACGGATCGAAAATAAAAATAAATATCCAAATTTACTATAAATTGAGTTCTCTTTGTAAAATAAAAGTACGGATCCAAAATAAAATATAAATTTCGAAATTACAAAAAATTGAGTTCTTTTGCATGAAACCAAAGTACATATCGAGAATAAAATATAAATATCCAACTTACTAAAATTTGAGTTCTTTTTGTAAAACAAAAGTAGGGATCCAAAATAAAATATCAATTTCGAAATTACAAAAAATTGAGTTCTTTTGCATAAAACCAATGTACATATCGAGAATAAAATATAAAAATCCAAATTACTAAAAATTGAGTTCTTTTTGTAAAACAAAAGTAGGGATCCAAAATAAAATATCAATTTCGAAATTACAAAAAATTGTGTTCTTTTGCATAGAACAAAAGTACGTATCGAGAATAAAATATAAATTTCAAAATTATGAAATATTGAGTTTCTTTTTTGTAAAACAAAACTACGAATGAAAAATAATATATCAATTTCGAAATTATTAAAAATTGAATTCTTTTGTAAAACAAAAGTACGGATCGAAAGTAAAATATAAAAATCCAAATTACTAAAAATTGAGTTCTTTTTGTAAAACAAAAGTAGGGATCCAAAATAAAATATCAATTTCGAAATTACAGAAAATTGAGTTCTTTTGCATAAAACCAATGTACATATCGAGAATAAAATATAAAAATCCAAATTACTAAAAATTGAGTTCTTTTTGTAAAACAAAAGTAGGGATCCAAAATAAAATATCAATTTCGAAATTACAAAAAATTGTGTTCTTTTGCATAGAACAAAAGTACGTATCGAGAATAAAATATAAATTTCAAAATTATGAAGTATTGAGTTTCTTTTTTGTAAAACAAAAGTACGAATGAAAAATAATATATCAATTTCGAAATTATTAAAAATTGAATTCTTTTTGTAAAACAAAAGTACGGATCGAAAATAAAATATAAATATCCAAATTACTAAAAATTGAGTTATTTTTGTAAAACAAAAGTAGGGATCCAAAATAAAATATCAATTTCGAAATTACAAAAAGTTGAGTTCTTTTGCATAGAACAAAAGTACATATCGAGAATAAAATATAAATTTCAAAATTATGAATTATTGAGTTTCTTTTTTGTAAAACAAAACTACGAATGAAAAATAATATATCAATTTCGAAATTATTAAAAATTGAATTCTTTTTGTAAAACAAAAGTACGGATCGAAAATAAAATATAAATATCCAAATTACTATAAATTGAGTTCTCTTTGTAAAATAAAAGAAAGGATCCAAAATAAAATATAAATTTCGAAATTACAAAAAATTGAGTTCTTTTGCATAAAACCAAAGTACATATCGAGAATAAAATATAAATATCCAACTTACTAAAATTTGAGTTCTTTTTGTAAAACAAAAGTAGGGATCCAAAATAAAATATCAATTTCGAAATTACAAAAAATTGAGTTCTTTTGCATAAAACCAATGTACATATCGAGAATAAAATATAAAAATCCAAATTACTAAAAATTGAGTTCTTTTTGTAAAACAAAAGTAGGGATCCAAAATAAAATATCAATTTCGAAATTACAAAAAATTGTGTTCTTTTGCATAGAACAAAAGTACGTATCGAGAATAAAATATAAATTTCAAAATTATGAAATATTGAGTTTCTTTTTTGTAAAACAAAACTACGAATGAAAAATAATATATAAATTTCGAAATTATTAAAAATTGAATTCTTTTTGTAAAACAAAAGTACGGATCGAAAATAAAATATAAATATCCAAATTACTAAAAATTGAGTTATTTTTGTAAAACAAAAGTAGGGATCCAAAATAAAATATCAATTTCGAAATTACAAAAAGTTGAGTTCTTTTGCATAGAAGAAAAGTACATATCGAGAATAAAATATAAATTTCAAAATTATGAATTATTGAGTTTCTTTTTGTAAAACAAAACTACGAATGAAAAATAATATATCAATTTCGAAATTATTAAAAATTGAATTCTTTTTGTAAAACAAAAGTACGGATCGAAAATAAAATATAAATATCCAAATTACTATAAATTGAGTTCTCTTTGTAAAATAAAAGTCCGGATCCAAAATAAAATATAAATTTCGAAATTACAAAAAATTGAATTCTTTTGCATAAAACCAATGTACATATCGAGAATAAAATATAAATATCCAACTTACTAAAATTTGAGTTCTTTTTGTAAAACAAAAGTAGGGATCCAAAATAAAATATCAATTTCGAAATTACAGAAAATTGAGTTCTTTTGCATAAAACCAATGTACATATCGAGAATAAAATATAAATATCCAAATTACTAAAAATTGAGTTCTTTTTGTAAAACAAAAGTAGGGATCCAAAATAAAATATAAATTTCGAAATTACAAAAAATTGTGTTCTTCTGCATAAAACCAAAGTACGTATCGAGAATAAAATATAAATTTCAAAATTATGAAATATTGAGTTTCTTTTTTGTAAAACAAAACTACGAATGAAAAATAATATATAAATTTCGAAATTATTAAAAATTGAATTCTTTTTGTAAAACAAAAGTACTGGATCGAAAATAAAATATAAATATCCAAATTACTAAAAATTGAGTTATTTTTGTAAAACAAAAGTAGGGATCCAAAATAAAATATCAATTTCGAAATTACAAAAAGTTGAGTTCTTTTGCATAGAAGAAAAGTACATATCGAGAATAAAATATAAATTTCAAAATTATGAATTATTGAGTTTCTTTTTGTAAAACAAAACTACGAATGAAAAATAATATATCAATTTCGAAATTATTAAAAATTGAATTCTTTTTGTAAAACAAAAGTACGGATCGAAAATAAAATATAAATATCCAAATTACTATAAATTGAGTTCTCTTTGTAAAATAAAAGTACGGATCCAAAATAAAATATAAATTTCGAAATTACAAAAAATTGAGTTCTTTTGCATAAAACCAAAGTACATATCGAGAATAAAATATAAATATCCAACTTACTAAAATTTGAGTTCTTTTGTAAAACAAAAGTAGGGATCCAAAATAAAATATCAATTTCGAAATTACAGAAAATTGAGTTCTTTTGCATAAAACCAATGTACATATCGAGAATAAAATATAAAAATCCAAATTACTAAAAATTGAGTTCTTTTTGTAAAACAAAAGTAGGGATCCAAAATAAAATATCAATTTCGAAATTACAAAAAATTGTGTTCTTTTGCATAGAACAAAAGTACGTATCGAGAATAAAATATAAATTTCAAAATTATGAAATATTGAGTTTCTTTTTGTAAAACAAAACTACGAATGAAAAATAATATATAAATTTCGAAATTATTAAAAATTGAATTCTTTTGTAAAACAAAAGTACGGATCGAAAATAAAATATAAATATCCAAATTACTAAAAATTGAGTTATTTTTGTAAAACAAAAGTAGGGATCCAAAATAAAATATCAATTTCGAAATTACAAAAAGTTGAGTTCTTTTGCATAGAAGAAAAGTACATATCGAGAATAAAATATAAATTTCAAAATTATGAATTATTGAGTTTCTTTTTGTAAAACAAAACTACGAATGAAAAATAATATATCAATTTCGAAATTATTAAAAATTGAATTCTTTTTGTAAAACAAAAGTACTGGATCGAAAATAAAATATAAATATCCAAATTACTATAAATTGAGTTCTCTTTGTAAAATAAAAGTCCGGATCCAAAATAAAATATAAATTTCGAAATTACAAAAAATTGAGTTCTTTTGCATAAAACCAATGTACATATCGAGAATAAAATATAAAAATCCAAATTACTAAAAATTGAGTTCCTTTTGTAAAACAAAAGTAGGGATCCAAAATAAAATATCAATTTCGAAATTACAAAAAATTGTGTTCTTTTGCATAGAACAAAAGTACGTATCGAGAATAAAATATAAATTTCAAAATTATGAAATATTGAGTTTCTTTTTTGCAAAACAAAACTACGAATGAAAAATAATATATCAATTTCGAAATTATTAAAAATTGAATTCTTTTTGTAAAACAAAAGTACGGATCGAAAATAAAATATAAATATCCAAATTACTAAAAATTGAGTTATTTTTGTAGAACAAAAGTAGGGATCCAAAATAAAATATCAATTTCGAAATTACAAAAAGTTGAGTTCTTTTGCATAGAACAAAAGTACATATCGAGAATAAAATATAAATTTCAAAATTATGAATTATTGAGTTTCTTTTTTGTAAAACAAAACTACGAATGAAAAATAATATATCAATTTCGAAATTATTAAAAATTGAATTCTTTTTGTAAAACAAAAGTACGGATCGAAAATAAAATATAAATATCCAAATTACTATAAATTGAGTTCTCTTTGTAAAATAAAAGTCCGGATCCAAAATAAAATATAAATTTCGAAATTACAAAAAATTGAGTTCTTTTGCATAAAACCAAAGTACATATCGAGAATAAAATATAAATATCCAACTTACTAAAATTTGAGTTCTTTTTGTAAAACAAAAGTAGGGATCCAAAATAAAATATCAATTTCGAAATTACAGAAAATTGAGTTCTTTTGCATAAAACCAATGTACATATCGAGAATAAAATATAAAAATCCAAATTACTAAAAATTGAGTTCTTTTGTAAAACAAAAGTAGGGATCCAAAATAAAATATCAATTTCGAAATTACAAAAAATTGTGTTCTTTTGCATAGAACAAAAGTACGTATCGAGAATAAAATATAAATTTCAAAATTATGAAATATTGAGTTTCTTTTTGTAAAACAAAACTACGAATGAAAAATAATATATAAATTTCGAAATTATTAAAAATTGAATTCTTTTTGTAAAACAAAAGTACGGATCGAAAATAAAATATAAATATCCAAATTACTAAAAATTGAGTTATTTTTGTAAAACAAAAGTAGGGATCCAAAATAAAATATCAATTTCGAAATTACAAAAAGTTGAGTTCTTTTGCATAGAACAAAAGTACATATCGAGAATAAAATATAAATTTCAAAATTATGAATTATTGAGTTTCTTTTTTGTAAAACAAAACTACGAATGAAAAATAATATATCAATTTCGAAATTATTAAAAATTGAATTCTTTTTGTAAAACAAAAGTACGGATCGAAAATAAAATATAAATATCCAAATTACTATAAATTGAGTTCTCTTTGTAAAATAAAAGTCCGGATCCAAAATAAAATATAAATTTCGAAATTACAAAAAGTTGAGTTCTTTTGCATAGAAGAAAAGTACATATCGAGAATAAAATATAAATTTCAAAATTATGAATTATTGAGTTTCTTTTTTGTAAAACAAAACTACGAATGAAAAATAATATATCAATTTCGAAATTATTAAAAATTGAATTCTTTTTGTAAAACAAAAGTACGGATCGAAAATAAAATATAAATATCCAAATTACTATAAATTGAGTTCTCTTTGTAAAATAAAAGTCCGGATCCAAAATAAAATATAAATTTCGAAATTACAAAAAATTGAGTTCTTTTGCATAAAACCAAAGTACATATCGAGAATAAAATATAAATATCCAACTTACTAAAATTTGAGTTCTTTTTGTAAAACAAAAGTAGGGATCCAAAATAAAATATCAATTTCGAAATTACAGAAAATTGAGTTCTTTTGCATAAAACCAATGTACATATCGAGAATAAAATATAAAAATCCAAATTACTAAAAATTGAGTTCTTTTTGTAAAACAAAAGTAGGGATCCAAAATAAAATATCAATTTCGAAATTACAAAAAATTGTGTTCTTTTGCATAGAACAAAAGTACGTATCGAGAATAAAATATAAATTTCAAAATTATGAAATATTGAGTTTCTTTTTGTAAAACAAAACTACGAATGAAAAATAATATATAAATTTCGAAATTATTAAAAATTGAATTCTTTTTGTAAAACAAAAGTACGGATCGAAAATAAAATATAAATATCCAAATTACTAAAAATTGAGTTATTTTTGTAAAACAAAAGTAGGGATCCAAAATAAAATATCAATTTCGAAATTACAAAAAGTTGAGTTCTTTTGCATAGAATAAAAGTACATATCGAGAATAAAATATAAATTTCAAAATTATGAATTATTGAGTTTCTTTTTGTAAAACAAAACTACGAATGAAAAATAATATATCAATTTCGAAATTATTAAAAATTGAATTCTTTTGTAAAACAAAAGTACGGATCGAAAATAAAATATAAATATCCAAATTACTATAAATTGAGTTCTCTTTGTAAAATAAAAGTCCGGATCCAAAATAAAATATAAATTTCGAAATTACAAAAAATTGAGTTCTTTTGCATAAAACCAATGTACATATCGAGAATAAAATATAAAAATCCAAATTACTAAAAATTGAGTTCCATTTGTAAAACAAAAGTAGGGATCCAAAATAAAATATCAATTTCGAAATTACAAAAAATTGTGTTCTTTTGCATAGAACAAAAGTACGTATCGAGAATAAAATATAAATTTCAAAATTATGAAATATTGAGTTTCTTTTTGTAAAACAAAACTACGAATGAAAAATAATATATCAATTTCGAAATTATTAAAAATTGAATTCTTTTTGTAAAACAAAAGTACGGATCGAAAATAAAATATAAAAATCCAAATTACTAAAAATTGAGTTCTTTTTGTAAAACAAAAGTAGGGATCCAAAATAAAATATCAATTTCGAAATCACAAAAAATTGTGTTCTTTTGCATAGAACAAAAGTACGTATCGAGAATAAAATATAAATTTCAAAATTATGAAATATTGAGTTTCTTTTTGTAAAACAAAACTACGAATGAAAAATAATATATCAATTTCGAAATTATTAAAAATTGAATTCTTTTGTAAAACAAAAGTACGGATCGAAAATAAAATATAAATATCCAAATTACTATAAATTGAGTTCTCTTGGTAAAACAAAAGAGGGATCCAAAATAAAATATAAATTTCGAAATTACAAAAATTTGAGTTCTTTTGCATAAAACCAATGTACATATCGAGAATAAAATATAAAAATCCAAATTACTAAAAATTGAGTTCTTTTGTAAAACAAAAGTAGGGATCCAAAATAAAAAATCAATTTCGAAATTACAAAAAATTGTGTTCTTTTGCATAGAACAAAAGTACGTATCGAGAATAAAATATAAATTTCAAAATTATGAAATATTGAGTTTCTTTTTGCAAAACAAAACTACTGAATGAAAAATAATATATCAATTTCGAAATTATTAAAAATTGAATTCTTTTGTAAAACAAAAGTACGGATCGAAAATAAAATATAAATATCCAAATTACTAAAAATTGAGTTATTTTTGTAGAACAAAAGTAGGGATCCAAAATAAAATATCAATTTCGAAATTACAAAAAGTTCAGTTCTTTTGCATAGAAGAAAAGTACATATCGAGAATAAAATATAAATTTCAAAATTATGAATTATTGAGTTTCTTTTTCGTAAAACAAAACTACGAATGAAAAATAATATATCAATTTCGAAATTATTAAAAATTGAATTCTTTTGTAAAACAAAAGTACGGATCGAAAATAAAATATAAATATCCAAATTACTATAAATTGAGTTCTCTTTGTAAAATAAAAGTACGGATCCAAAATAAAATATAAATTTCGAAATTACAAAAAATTGAGTTCTTTTGCATAAAACCAAAGTACATATCGAGAATAAAATATAAATATCCAACTTACTAAAATTTGAGTTCTTTTTGTAAAACAAAAGTAGGGATCCAAAATAAAATATCAATTTCGAAATTACAAAAAATTGAGTTCTTTTGCATAAAACCAATGTACATATCGAGAATAAAATATAAAAATCCAAATTACTAAAAATTGAGTTCTTTTTGTAAAACAAAAGTAGGGATCCAAAATAAAATATCAATTTCGAAATTACAAAAAATTGTGTTCTTTTGCATAGAACAAAAGTACGTATCGAGAATAAAATATAAATTTCAAAATTATGAAATATTGAGTTTCTTTTTTGTAAAACAAAACTACGAATGAAAAATAATATATAAATTTCGAAATTATTAAAAATTGAATTCTTTTTGTAAAACAAAAGTACGGATCGAAAATAAAATATAAATATCCAAATTACTAAAAATTGAGTTATTTTTGTAAAACAAAAGTAGGGATCCAAAATAAAATATCAATTTCGAAATTACAAAAAGTTGAGTTCTTTTGCATAGAAGAAAAGTACATATCGAGAATAAAATATAAATTTCAAAATTATGAATTATTGAGTTTCTTTTTGTAAAACAAAACTACGAATGAAAAATAATATATCAATTTCGAAATTATTAAAAATTGAATTCTTTTGTAAAACAAAAGTACGGATCGAAAATAAAATATAAATATCCAAATTACTATAAATTGAGTTCTCTTTGTAAAATAAAAGTCCGGATCCAAAATAAAATATAAATTTCGAAATTACAAAAATTGAGTTCTTTTGCATAAAACCAAAGTACATATCGAGAATAAAATATAAATATCCAACTTACTAAAATTTGAGTTCTTTTTGTAAAACAAAAGTAGGGATCCAAAATAAAATATCAATTTCGAAATTACAGAAAATTGAGTTCTTTTGCATAAAACCAATGTACATATCGAGAATAAAATATAAAAATCCAAATTACTAAAAATTGAGTTCTTTTTGTAAAACAAAAGTAGGGATCCAAAATAAAATATCAATTTCGAAATTACAAAAAATTGTGTTCTTTTGCATAGAACAAAAGTACGTATCGAGAATAAAATATAAATTTCAAAATTATGAAATATTGAGTTTCTTTTTGTAAAACAAAACTACGAATGAAAAATAATATATAAATTTCGAAATTATTAAAAATTGAATTCTTTTTGTAAAACAAAAGTACGGATCGAAAATAAAATATAAATATCCAAATTACTAAAAATTGAGTTATTTTTGTAAAACAAAAGTAGGGATCCAAAATAAAATATCAATTTCGAAATTACAAAAAGTTGAGTTCTTTTGCATAGAAGAAAAGTACATATCGAGAATAAAATATAAATTTCAAAATTATGAATTATTGAGTTTCTTTTTGTAAAACAAAACTACGAATGAAAAATAATATATCAATTTCGAAATTATTAAAAATTGAATTCTTTTTGTAAAACAAAAGTACGGATCGAAAATAAAATATAAATATCCAAATTACTATAAATTGAGTTCTCTTTGTAAAATAAAAGTCCGGATCCAAAATAAAATATAAATTTCGAAATTACAAAAAATTGAGTTCTTTTGCATAAAACCAAAGTACATATCGAGAATAAAATATAAATATCCAACTTACTAAAATTTGAGTTCTTTTTGTAAAACAAAAGTAGGGATCCAAAATAAAATATCAATTTCGAAATTACAGAAAATTGAGTTCTTTTGCATAAAACCAATGTACATATCGAGAATAAAATATAAAAATCCAAATTACTAAAAATTGAGTTCTTTTTGTAAAACAAAAGTAGGGATCCAAAATAAAATATCAATTTCGAAATTACAAAAAATTGTGTTCTTTTGCATAGAACAAAAGTACGTATCGAGAATAAAATATAAATTTCAAAATTATGAAATATTGAGTTTCTTTTTTGTAAAACAAAACTACGAATGAAAAATAATATATAAATTTCGAAATTATTAAAAATTGAATTCTTTTTGTAAAACAAAAGTACGGATCGAAAATAAAATATAAATATCCAAATTACTAAAAATTGAGTTATTTTTGTAAAACAAAAGTAGGGATCCAAAATAAAATATCAATTTCGAAATTACAAAAAGTTGAGTTCTTTTGCATAGAAGAAAAGTACATATCGAGAATAAAATATAAATTTCAAAATTATGAAATATTGAGTTTCTTTTTTGTAAAACAAAACTACGAATGAAAAATAATATATCAATTTCGAAATTATTAAAAATTGAATTCTTTTTGTAAAACAAAAGTACGGATCGAAAATAAAATATAAATATCCAAATTACTATAAATTGAGTTCTCTTTGTAAAATAAAAGTCCGGATCCAAAATAAAATATAAATTTCGAAATTACAAAAATTGAGTTCTTTTGCATAAAACCAAAGTACATATCGAGAATAAAATATAAATATCCAACTTACTAAAATTTGAGTTCTTTTGTAAAACAAAAGTAGGGATCCAAAATAAAATATCAATTTCGAAATTACAGAAAATTGAGTTCTTTTGCATAAAACCAATGTACATATCGAGAATAAAATATAAAAATCCAAATTACTAAAAATTGAGTTCTTTTTGTAAAACAAAAGTAGGGATCCAAAATAAAATATCAATTTCGAAATTACAAAAAATTGTGTTCTTTTGCATAGAACAAAAGTACGTATCGAGAATAAAATATAAATTTCAAAATTATGAAATATTGAGTTTCTTTTTGTAAAACAAAACTACGAATGAAAAATAATATATAAATTTCGAAATTATTAAAAATTGAATTCTTTTTGTAAAACAAAAGTACGGATCGAAAATAAAATATAAATATCCAAATTACTAAAAATTGAGTTATTTTTGTAAAACAAAAGTAGGGATCCAAAATAAAATATCAATTTCGAAATTACAAAAAGTTGAGTTCTTTTGCATAGAAGAAAAGTACATATCGAGAATAAAATATAAATTTCAAAATTATGAATTATTGAGTTTCTTTTTGTAAAACAAAACTACGAATGAAAAATAATATATCAATTTCGAAATTATTAAAAATTGAATTCTTTTTGTAAAACAAAAGTACGGATCGAAAATAAAATATAAATATCCAAATTACTATAAATTGAGTTCTCTTTGTAAAATAAAAGTCCGGATCCAAAATAAAATATAAATTTCGAAATTACAAAAAATTGAGTTCTTTTGCATAAAACCAAAGTACATATCGAGAATAAAATATAAATATCCAACTTACTAAAATTTGAGTTCTTTTTGTAAAACAAAAGTAGGGATCCAAAATAAAATATCAATTTCGAAATTACAGAAAATTGAGTTCTTTTGCATAAAACCAATGTACATATCGAGAATAAAATATAAAAATCCAAATTACTAAAAATTGAGTTCTTTTTGTAAAACAAAAGTAGGGATCCAAAATAAAATATCAATTTCGAAATTACAAAAAATTGTGTTCTTTTGCATAGAACAAAAGTACGTATCGAGAATAAAATATAAATTTCAAAATTATGAAATATTGAGTTTCTTTTTGTAAAACAAAACTACGAATGAAAAATAATATATAAATTTCGAAATTATTAAAAATTGAATTCTTTTTGTAAAACAAAAGTACGGATCGAAAATAAAATATAAATATCCAAATTACTAAAAATTGAGTTATTTTTGTAAAACAAAAGTAGGGATCCAAAATAAAATATCAATTTCGAAATTACAAAAAGTTGAGTTCTTTTGCATAGAAGAAAAGTACATATCGAGAATAAAATATAAATTTCAAAATTATGAATTATTGAGTTTCTTTTTGTAAAACAAAACTACGAATGAAAAATAATATATCAATTTCGAAATTATTAAAAATTGAATTCTTTTTGTAAAACAAAAGTACGGATCGAAAATAAAATATAAATATCCAAATTACTATAAATTGAGTTCTCTTTGTAAAATAAAAGTCCGGATCCAAAATAAAATATAAATTTCGAAATTACAAAAATTGAGTTCTTTTGCATAAAACCAAAGTACATATCGAGAATAAAATATAAATATCCAACTTACTAAAATTTGAGTTCTTTTTGTAAAACAAAAGTAGGGATCCAAAATAAAATATCAATTTCGAAATTACAGAAAATTGAGTTCTTTTGCATAAAACCAATGTACATATCGAGAATAAAATATAAAAATCCAAATTACTAAAAATTGAGTTCTTTTTGTAAAACAAAAGTAGGGATCCAAAATAAAATATCAATTTCGAAATTACAAAAAATTGTGTTCTTTTGCATAGAACAAAAGTACGTATCGAGAATAAAATATAAATTTCAAAATTATGAAATATTGAGTTTCTTTTTGTAAAACAAAACTACGAATGAAAAATAATATATAAATTTCGAAATTATTAAAAATTGAATTCTTTTTGTAAAACAAAAGTACGGATCGAAAATAAAATATAAATATCCAAATTACTAAAAATTGAGTTATTTTTGTAAAACAAAAGTAGGGATCCAAAATAAAATATCAATTTCGAAATTACAAAAAGTTGAGTTCTTTTGCATAGAAGAAAAGTACATATCGAGAATAAAATATAAATTTCAAAATTATGAATTATTGAGTTTCTTTTTTGTAAAACAAAACTACGAATGAAAAATAATATATCAATTTCGAAATTATTAAAAATTGAATTCTTTTTGTAAAACAAAAGTACGGATCGAAAATAAAATATAAATATCCAAATTACTATAAATTGAGTTCTCTTTGTAAAATAAAAGTCCGGATCCAAAATAAAATATAAATTTCGAAATTACAAAAAATTGAGTTCTTTTGCATAAAACCAAAGTACATATCGAGAATAAAATATAAATATCCAACTTACTAAAATTTGAGTTCTTTTTGTAAAACAAAAGTAGGGATCCAAAATAAAATATCAATTTCGAAATTACAGAAAATTGAGTTCTTTTGCATAAAACCAATGTACATATCGAGAATAAAATATAAAAATCCAAATTACTAAAAATTGAGTTCTTTTTGTAAAACAAAAGTAGGGATCCAAAATAAAATATCAATTTCGAAATTACAAAAAATTGTGTTCTTTTGCATAGAACAAAAGTACGTATCGAGAATAAAATATAAATTTCAAAATTATGAAATATTGAGTTTCTTTTTGTAAAACAAAACTACGAATGAAAAATAATATATAAATTTCGAAATTATTAAAAATTGAATTCTTTTTGTAAAACAAAAGTACGGATCGAAAATAAAATATAAATATCCAAATTACTAAAAATTGAGTTATTTTTGTAAAACAAAAGTAGGGATCCAAAATAAAATATCAATTTCGAAATTACAAAAAGTTGAGTTCTTTTGCATAGAAGAAAAGTACATATCGAGAATAAAATATAAATTTCAAAATTATGAATTATTGAGTTTCTTTTTTGTAAAACAAAACTACGAATGAAAAATAATATATCAATTTCGAAATTATTAAAAATTGAATTCTTTTTGTAAAACAAAAGTACGGATCGAAAATAAAATATAAATATCCAAATTACTATAAATTGAGTTCTCTTTGTAAAATAAAAGTCCGGATCCAAAATAAAATATAAATTTCGAAATTACAAAAAATTGAGTTCTTTTGCATAAAACCAAAGTACATATCGAGAATAAAATATAAATATCCAACTTACTAAAATTTGAGTTCTTTTGTAAAACAAAAGTAGGGATCCAAAATAAAATATCAATTTCGAAATTACAGAAAATTGAGTTCTTTTGCATAAAACCAATGTACATATCGAGAATAAAATATAAAAATCCAAATTACTAAAAATTGAGTTCTTTTTGTAAAACAAAAGTAGGGATCCAAAATAAAATATCAATTTCGAAATTACAAAAAATTGTGTTCTTTTGCATAGAACAAAAGTACGTATCGAGAATAAAATATAAATTTCAAAATTATGAAATATTGAGTTTCTTTTTGTAAAACAAAACTACGAATGAAAAATAATATATAAATTTCGAAATTATTAAAAATTGAATTCTTTTTGTAAAACAAAAGTACGGATCGAAAATAAAATATAAATATCCAAATTACTAAAAATTGAGTTATTTTTGTAAAACAAAAGTAGGGATCCAAAATAAAATATCAATTTCGAAATTACAAAAAGTTGAGTTCTTTTGCATAGAAGAAAAGTACATATCGAGAATAAAATATAAATTTCAAAATTATGAATTATTGAGTTTCTTTTTGTAAAACAAAACTACGAATGAAAAATAATATATCAATTTCGAAATTATTAAAAATTGAATTCTTTTTGTAAAACAAAAGTACGGATCGAAAATAAAATATAAATATCCAAATTACTATAAATTGAGTTCTCTTTGTAAAATAAAAGTCCGGATCCAAAATAAAATATAAATTTCGAAATTACAAAAAATTGAGTTCTTTTGCATAAAACCAAAGTACATATCGAGAATAAAATATAAATATCCAACTTACTAAAATTTGAGTTCTTTTTGTAAAACAAAAGTAGGGATCCAAAATAAAATATCAATTTCGAAATTACAGAAAATTGAGTTCTTTTGCATAAAACCAATGTACATATCGAGAATAAAATATAAAAATCCAAATTACTAAAAATTGAGTTCTTTTTGTAAAACAAAAGTAGGGATCCAAAATAAAATATCAATTTCGAAATTACAAAAAATTGTGTTCTTTTGCATAGAACAAAAGTACGTATCGAGAATAAAATATAAATTTCAAAATTATGAAATATTGAGTTTCTTTTTGTAAAACAAAACTACGAATGAAAAATAATATATAAATTTCGAAATTATTAAAAATTGAATTCTTTTTGTAAAACAAAAGTACGGATCGAAAATAAAATATAAATATCCAAATTACTAAAAATTGAGTTATTTTTGTAAAACAAAAGTAGGGATCCAAAATAAAATATCAATTTCGAAATTACAAAAAGTTGAGTTCTTTTGCATAGAAGAAAAGTACATATCGAGAATAAAATATAAATTTCAAAATTATGAATTATTGAGTTTCTTTTTGTAAAACAAAACTACGAATGAAAAATAATATATCAATTTCGAAATTATTAAAAATTGAATTCTTTTTGTAAAACAAAAGTACGGATCGAAAATAAAATATAAATATCCAAATTACTATAAATTGAGTTCTCTTTGTAAAATAAAAGTCCGGATCCAAAATAAAATATAAATTTCGAAATTACAAAAAATTGAGTTCTTTTGCATAAAACCAAAGTACATATCGAGAATAAAATATAAATATCCAACTTACTAAAATTTGAGTTCTTTTTGTAAAACAAAAGTAGGGATCCAAAATAAAATATCAATTTCGAAATTACAGAAAATTGAGTTCTTTTGCATAAAACCAATGTACATATCGAGAATAAAATATAAAAATCCAAATTACTAAAAATTGAGTTCTTTTTGTAAAACAAAAGTAGGGATCCAAAATAAAATATCAATTTCGAAATTACAAAAAATTGTGTTCTTTTGCATAGAACAAAAGTACGTATCGAGAATAAAATATAAATTTCAAAATTATGAAATATTGAGTTTCTTTTTGTAAAACAAAACTACGAATGAAAAATAATATATAAATTTCGAAATTATTAAAAATTGAATTCTTTTTGTAAAACAAAAGTACGGATCGAAAATAAAATATAAATATCCAAATTACTAAAAATTGAGTTATTTTTGTAAAACAAAAGTAGGGATCCAAAATAAAATATCAATTTCGAAATTACAAAAAGTTGAGTTCTTTTGCATAGAAGAAAAGTACATATCGAGAATAAAATATAAATTTCAAAATTATGAATTATTGAGTTTCTTTTTGTAAAACAAAACTACGAATGAAAAATAATATATCAATTTCGAAATTATTAAAAATTGAATTCTTTTGTAAAACAAAAGTACGGATCGAAAATAAAATATAAATATCCAAATTACTATAAATTGAGTTCTCTTTGTAAAATAAAAGTCCGGATCCAAAATAAAATATAAATTTCGAAATTACAAAAAATTGAGTTCTTTTGCATAAAACCAAAGTACATATCGAGAATAAAATATAAATATCCAACTTACTAAAATTTGAGTTCTTTTTGTAAAACAAAAGTAGGGATCCAAAATAAAATATCAATTTCGAAATTACAGAAAATTGAGTTCTTTTGCATAAAACCAATGTACATATCGAGAATAAAATATAAAAATCCAAATTACTAAAAATTGAGTTCTTTTTGTAAAACAAAAGTAGGGATCCAAAATAAAATATCAATTTCGAAATTACAAAAAATTGTGTTCTTTTGCATAGAACAAAAGTACGTATCGAGAATAAAATATAAATTTCAAAATTATGAAATATTGAGTTTCTTTTTGTAAAACAAAACTACGAATGAAAAATAATATATAAATTTCGAAATTATTAAAAATTGAATTCTTTTTGTAAAACAAAAGTACGGATCGAAAATAAAATATAAATATCCAAATTACTAAAAATTGAGTTATTTTTGTAAAACAAAAGTAGGGATCCAAAATAAAATATCAATTTCGAAATTACAAAAAGTTGAGTTCTTTTGCATAGAAGAAAAGTACATATCGAGAATAAAATATAAATTTCAAAATTATGAATTATTGAGTTTCTTTTTGTAAAACAAAACTACGAATGAAAAATAATATATCAATTTCGAAATTATTAAAAATTGAATTCTTTTTGTAAAACAAAAGTACTGGATCGAAAATAAAATATAAATATCCAAATTACTATAAATTGAGTTCTCTTTGTAAAATAAAAGTCCGGATCCAAAATAAAATATAAATTTCGAAATTACAAAAAATTGAGTTCTTTTGCATAAAACCAAAGTACATATCGAGAATAAAATATAAATATCCAACTTACTAAAATTTGAGTTCTTTTTGTAAAACAAAAGTAGGGATCCAAAATAAAATATCAATTTCGAAATTACAGAAAATTGAGTTCTTTTGCATAAAACCAATGTACATATCGAGAATAAAATATAAAAATCCAAATTACTAAAAATTGAGTTCTTTTTGTAAAACAAAAGTAGGGATCCAAAATAAAATATCAATTTCGAAATTACAAAAAATTGTGTTCTTTTGCATAGAACAAAAGTACGTATCGAGAATAAAATATAAATTTCAAAATTATGAAATATTGAGTTTCTTTTTGTAAAACAAAACTACGAATGAAAAATAATATATAAATTTCGAAATTATTAAAAATTGAATTCTTTTTGTAAAACAAAAGTACGGATCGAAAATAAAATATAAATATCCAAATTACTAAAAATTGAGTTATTTTTGTAAAACAAAAGTAGGGATCCAAAATAAAATATCAATTTCGAAATTACAAAAAGTTGAGTTCTTTTGCATAGAAGAAAAGTACATATCGAGAATAAAATATAAATTTCAAAATTATGAATTATTGAGTTTCTTTTTGTAAAACAAAACTACGAATGAAAAATAATATATCAATTTCGAAATTATTAAAAATTGAATTCTTTTTGTAAAACAAAAGTACTGGATCGAAAATAAAATATAAATATCCAAATTACTATAAATTGAGTTCTCTTTGTAAAATAAAAGTCCGGATCCAAAATAAAATATAAATTTCGAAATTACAAAAAATTGAGTTCTTTTGCATAAAACCAAAGTACATATCGAGAATAAAATATAAATATCCAACTTACTAAAATTTGAGTTCTTTTTGTAAAACAAAAGTAGGGATCCAAAATAAAATATCAATTTCGAAATTACAGAAAATTGAGTTCTTTTGCATAAAACCAATGTACATATCGAGAATAAAATATAAAAATCCAAATTACTAAAAATTGAGTTCTTTTTGTAAAACAAAAGTAGGGATCCAAAATAAAATATCAATTTCGAAATTACAAAAAATTGTGTTCTTTTGCATAGAACAAAAGTACGTATCGAGAATAAAATATAAATTTCAAAATTATGAAATATTGAGTTTCTTTTTGTAAAACAAAACTACGAATGAAAAATAATATATAAATTTCGAAATTATTAAAAATTGAATTCTTTTTGTAAAACAAAAGTACGGATCGAAAATAAAATATAAATATCCAAATTACTAAAAATTGAGTTATTTTTGTAAAACAAAAGTAGGGATCCAAAATAAAATATCAATTTCGAAATTACAAAAAGTTGAGTTCTTTTGCATAGAAGAAAAGTACATATCGAGAATAAAATATAAATTTCAAAATTATGAATTATTGAGTTTCTTTTTGTAAAACAAAACTACGAATGAAAAATAATATATCAATTTCGAAATTATTAAAAATTGAATTCTTTTGTAAAACAAAAGTACGGATCGAAAATAAAATATAAATATCCAAATTACTATAAATTGAGTTCTCTTTGTAAAATAAAAGTCCGGATCCAAAATAAAATATAAATTTCGAAATTACAAAAAATTGAGTTCTTTTGCATAAAACCAAAGTACATATCGAGAATAAAATATAAATATCCAACTTACTAAAATTTGAGTTCTTTTTGTAAAACAAAAGTAGGGATCCAAAATAAAATATCAATTTCGAAATTACAGAAAATTGAGTTCTTTTGCATAAAACCAATGTACATATCGAGAATAAAATATAAAAATCCAAATTACTAAAAATTGAGTTCTTTTTGTAAAACAAAAGTAGGGATCCAAAATAAAATATCAATTTCGAAATTACAAAAAATTGTGTTCTTTTGCATAGAACAAAAGTACGTATCGAGAATAAAATATAAATTTCAAAATTATGAAATATTGAGTTTCTTTTTGTAAAACAAAACTACGAATGAAAAATAATATATAAATTTCGAAATTATTAAAAATTGAATTCTTTTTGTAAAACAAAAGTACGGATCGAAAATAAAATATAAATATCCAAATTACTAAAAATTGAGTTATTTTTGTAAAACAAAAGTAGGGATCCAAAATAAAATATCAATTTCGAAATTACAAAAAGTTGAGTTCTTTTGCATAGAAGAAAAGTACATATCGAGAATAAAATATAAATTTCAAAATTATGAATTATTGAGTTTCTTTTTGTAAAACAAAACTACGAATGAAAAATAATATATCAATTTCGAAATTATTAAAAATTGAATTCTTTTGTAAAACAAAAGTACGGATCGAAAATAAAATATAAATATCCAAATTACTATAAATTGAGTTCTCTTTGTAAAATAAAAGTCCGGATCCAAAATAAAATATAAATTTCGAAATTACAAAAAATTGAGTTCTTTTGCATAAAACCAAAGTACATATCGAGAATAAAATATAAATATCCAACTTACTAAAATTTGAGTTCTTTTTGTAAAACAAAAGTAGGGATCCAAAATAAAATATCAATTTCGAAATTACAGAAAATTGAGTTCTTTTGCATAAAACCAATGTACATATCGAGAATAAAATATAAAAATCCAAATTACTAAAAATTGAGTTCTTTTTGTAAAACAAAAGTAGGGATCCAAAATAAAATATCAATTTCGAAATTACAAAAAATTGTGTTCTTTTGCATAGAACAAAAGTACGTATCGAGAATAAAATATAAATTTCAAAATTATGAAATATTGAGTTTCTTTTTGTAAAACAAAACTACGAATGAAAAATAATATATAAATTTCGAAATTATTAAAAATTGAATTCTTTTTGTAAAACAAAAGTACGGATCGAAAATAAAATATAAATATCCAAATTACTAAAAATTGAGTTATTTTTGTAAAACAAAAGTAGGGATCCAAAATAAAATATCAATTTCGAAATTACAAAAAGTTGAGTTCTTTTGCATAGAAGAAAAGTACATATCGAGAATAAAATATAAATTTCAAAATTATGAATTATTGAGTTTCTTTTTGTAAAACAAAACTACGAATGAAAAATAATATATCAATTTCGAAATTATTAAAAATTGAATTCTTTTTGTAAAACAAAAGTACGGATCGAAAATAAAATATAAATATCCAAATTACTATAAATTGAGTTCTCTTTGTAAAATAAAAGTCCGGATCCAAAATAAAATATAAATTTCGAAATTACAAAAAATTGAGTTCTTTTGCATAAAACCAAAGTACATATCGAGAATAAAATATAAATATCCAACTTACTAAAATTTGAGTTCTTTTTGTAAAACAAAAGTAGGGATCCAAAATAAAATATCAATTTCGAAATTACAGAAAATTGAGTTCTTTTGCATAAAACCAATGTACATATCGAGAATAAAATATAAAAATCCAAATTACTAAAAATTGAGTTCTTTTTGTAAAACAAAAGTAGGGATCCAAAATAAAATATCAATTTCGAAATTACAAAAAATTGTGTTCTTTTGCATAGAACAAAAGTACGTATCGAGAATAAAATATAAATTTCAAAATTATGAAATATTGAGTTTCTTTTTGTAAAACAAAACTACGAATGAAAAATAATATATAAATTTCGAAATTATTAAAAATTGAATTCTTTTTGTAAAACAAAAGTACGGATCGAAAATAAAATATAAATATCCAAATTACTAAAAATTGAGTTATTTTTGTAAAACAAAAGTAGGGATCCAAAATAAAATATCAATTTCGAAATTACAAAAAGTTGAGTTCTTTTGCATAGAAGAAAAGTACATATCGAGAATAAAATATAAATTTCAAAATTATGAATTATTGAGTTTCTTTTTGTAAAACAAAACTACGAATGAAAAATAATATATCAATTTCGAAATTATTAAAAATTGAATTCTTTTGTAAAACAAAAGTACGGATCGAAAATAAAATATAAATATCCAAATTACTATAAATTGAGTTCTCTTTGTAAAATAAAAGTCCGGATCCAAAATAAAATATAAATTTCGAAATTACAAAAAATTGAGTTCTTTTGCATAAAACCAAAGTACATATCGAGAATAAAATATAAATATCCAACTTACTAAAATTTGAGTTCTTTTTGTAAAACAAAAGTAGGGATCCAAAATAAAATATCAATTTCGAAATTACAGAAAATTGAGTTCTTTTGCATAAAACCAATGTACATATCGAGAATAAAATATAAAAATCCAAATTACTAAAAATTGAGTTCTTTTTGTAAAACAAAAGTAGGGATCCAAAATAAAATATCAATTTCGAAATTACAAAAAATTGTGTTCTTTTGCATAGAACAAAAGTACGTATCGAGAATAAAATATAAATTTCAAAATTATGAAATATTGAGTTTCTTTTTGTAAAACAAAACTACGAATGAAAAATAATATATAAATTTCGAAATTATTAAAAATTGAATTCTTTTTGTAAAACAAAAGTACGGATCGAAAATAAAATATAAATATCCAAATTACTAAAAATTGAGTTATTTTTGTAAAACAAAAGTAGGGATCCAAAATAAAATATCAATTTCGAAATTACAAAAAGTTGAGTTCTTTTGCATAGAAGAAAAGTACATATCGAGAATAAAATATAAATTTCAAAATTATGAATTATTGAGTTTCTTTTTGTAAAACAAAACTACGAATGAAAAATAATATATCAATTTCGAAATTATTAAAAATTGAATTCTTTTGTAAAACAAAAGTACGGATCGAAAATAAAATATAAATATCCAAATTACTATAAATTGAGTTCTCTTTGTAAAATAAAAGTCCGGATCCAAAATAAAATATAAATTTCGAAATTACAAAAAATTGAGTTCTTTTGCATAAAACCAAAGTACATATCGAGAATAAAATATAAATATCCAACTTACTAAAATTTGAGTTCTTTTTGTAAAACAAAAGTAGGGATCCAAAATAAAATATCAATTTCGAAATTACAGAAAATTGAGTTCTTTTGCATAAAACCAATGTACATATCGAGAATAAAATATAAAAATCCAAATTACTAAAAATTGAGTTCTTTTTGTAAAACAAAAGTAGGGATCCAAAATAAAATATCAATTTCGAAATTACAAAAAATTGTGTTCTTTTGCATAGAACAAAAGTACGTATCGAGAATAAAATATAAATTTCAAAATTATGAAATATTGAGTTTCTTTTTGTAAAACAAAACTACGAATGAAAAATAATATATAAATTTCGAAATTATTAAAAATTGAATTCTTTTTGTAAAACAAAAGTACGGATCGAAAATAAAATATAAATATCCAAATTACTAAAAATTGAGTTATTTTTGTAAAACAAAAGTAGGGATCCAAAATAAAATATCAATTTCGAAATTACAAAAAGTTGAGTTCTTTTGCATAGAAGAAAAGTACATATCGAGAATAAAATATAAATTTCAAAATTATGAATTATTGAGTTTCTTTTTGTAAAACAAAACTACGAATGAAAAATAATATATCAATTTCGAAATTATTAAAAATTGAATTCTTTTTGTAAAACAAAAGTACGGATCGAAAATAAAATATAAATATCCAAATTACTATAAATTGAGTTCTCTTTGTAAAATAAAAGTCCGGATCCAAAATAAAATATAAATTTCGAAATTACAAAAAATTGAGTTCTTTTGCATAAAACCAAAGTACATATCGAGAATAAAATATAAATATCCAACTTACTAAAATTTGAGTTCTTTTTGTAAAACAAAAGTAGGGATCCAAAATAAAATATCAATTTCGAAATTACAGAAAATTGAGTTCTTTTGCATAAAACCAATGTACATATCGAGAATAAAATATAAAAATCCAAATTACTAAAAATTGAGTTCTTTTTGTAAAACAAAAGTAGGGATCCAAAATAAAATATCAATTTCGAAATTACAAAAAATTGTGTTCTTTTGCATAGAACAAAAGTACGTATCGAGAATAAAATATAAATTTCAAAATTATGAAATATTGAGTTTCTTTTTGTAAAACAAAACTACGAATGAAAAATAATATATAAATTTCGAAATTATTAAAAATTGAATTCTTTTTGTAAAACAAAAGTACGGATCGAAAATAAAATATAAATATCCAAATTACTAAAAATTGAGTTATTTTTGTAAAACAAAAGTAGGGATCCAAAATAAAATATCAATTTCGAAATTACAAAAAGTTGAGTTCTTTTGCATAGAAGAAAAGTACATATCGAGAATAAAATATAAATTTCAAAATTATGAATTATTGAGTTTCTTTTTGTAAAACAAAACTACGAATGAAAAATAATATATCAATTTCGAAATTATTAAAAATTGAATTCTTTTTGTAAAACAAAAGTACGGATCGAAAATAAAATATAAATATCCAAATTACTATAAATTGAGTTCTCTTTGTAAAATAAAAGTCCGGATCCAAAATAAAATATAAATTTCGAAATTACAAAAATTGAGTTCTTTTGCATAAAACCAAAGTACATATCGAGAATAAAATATAAATATCCAACTTACTAAAATTTGAGTTCTTTTTGTAAAACAAAAGTAGGGATCCAAAATAAAATATCAATTTCGAAATTACAGAAAATTGAGTTCTTTTGCATAAAACCAATGTACATATCGAGAATAAAATATAAAAATCCAAATTACTAAAAATTGAGTTCTTTTTGTAAAACAAAAGTAGGGATCCAAAATAAAATATCAATTTCGAAATTACAAAAAATTGTGTTCTTTTGCATAGAACAAAAGTACGTATCGAGAATAAAATATAAATTTCAAAATTATGAAATATTGAGTTTCTTTTTGTAAAACAAAACTACGAATGAAAAATAATATATAAATTTCGAAATTATTAAAAATTGAATTCTTTTTGTAAAACAAAAGTACGGATCGAAAATAAAATATAAATATCCAAATTACTAAAAATTGAGTTATTTTTGTAAAACAAAAGTAGGGATCCAAAATAAAATATCAATTTCGAAATTACAAAAAGTTGAGTTCTTTTGCATAGAAGAAAAGTACATATCGAGAATAAAATATAAATTTCAAAATTATGAATTATTGAGTTTCTTTTTGTAAAACAAAACTACGAATGAAAAATAATATATCAATTTCGAAATTATTAAAAATTGAATTCTTTTGTAAAACAAAAGTACGGATCGAAAATAAAATATAAATATCCAAATTACTATAAATTGAGTTCTCTTTGTAAAATAAAAGTCCGGATCCAAAATAAAATATAAATTTCGAAATTACAAAAAATTGAGTTCTTTTGCATAAAACCAAAGTACATATCGAGAATAAAATATAAATATCCAACTTACTAAAATTTGAGTTCTTTTTGTAAAACAAAAGTAGGGATCCAAAATAAAATATCAATTTCGAAATTACAGAAAATTGAGTTCTTTTGCATAAAACCAATGTACATATCGAGAATAAAATATAAAAATCCAAATTACTAAAAATTGAGTTCTTTTTGTAAAACAAAAGTAGGGATCCAAAATAAAATATCAATTTCGAAATTACAAAAAATTGTGTTCTTTTGCATAGAACAAAAGTACGTATCGAGAATAAAATATAAATTTCAAAATTATGAAATATTGAGTTTCTTTTTGTAAAACAAAACTACGAATGAAAAATAATATATAAATTTCGAAATTATTAAAAATTGAATTCTTTTGTAAAACAAAAGTACGGATCGAAAATAAAATATAAATATCCAAATTACTAAAAATTGAGTTATTTTTGTAAAACAAAAGTAGGGATCCAAAATAAAATATCAATTTCGAAATTACAAAAAGTTGAGTTCTTTTGCATAGAAGAAAAGTACATATCGAGAATAAAATATAAATTTCAAAATTATGAATTATTGAGTTTCTTTTTGTAAAACAAAACTACGAATGAAAAATAATATATCAATTTCGAAATTATTAAAAATTGAATTCTTTTTGTAAAACAAAAGTACGGATCGAAAATAAAATATAAATATCCAAATTACTATAAATTGAGTTCTCTTTGTAAAATAAAAGTCCGGATCCAAAATAAAATATAAATTTCGAAATTACAAAAAATTGAGTTCTTTTGCATAAAACCAAAGTACATATCGAGAATAAAATATAAATATCCAACTTACTAAAATTTGAGTTCTTTTTGTAAAACAAAAGTAGGGATCCAAAATAAAATATCAATTTCGAAATTACAGAAAATTGAGTTCTTTTGCATAAAACCAATGTACATATCGAGAATAAAATATAAAAATCCAAATTACTAAAAATTGAGTTCTTTTTGTAAAACAAAAGTAGGGATCCAAAATAAAATATCAATTTCGAAATTACAAAAAATTGTGTTCTTTTGCATAGAACAAAAGTACGTATCGAGAATAAAATATAAATTTCAAAATTATGAAATATTGAGTTTCTTTTTGTAAAACAAAACTACGAATGAAAAATAATATATAAATTTCGAAATTATTAAAAATTGAATTCTTTTTGTAAAACAAAAGTACGGATCGAAAATAAAATATAAATATCCAAATTACTAAAAATTGAGTTATTTTTGTAAAACAAAAGTAGGGATCCAAAATAAAATATCAATTTCGAAATTACAAAAAGTTGAGTTCTTTTGCATAGAAGAAAAGTACATATCGAGAATAAAATATAAATTTCAAAATTATGAATTATTGAGTTTCTTTTTGTAAAACAAAACTACGAATGAAAAATAATATATCAATTTCGAAATTATTAAAAATTGAATTCTTTTTGTAAAACAAAAGTACGGATCGAAAATAAAATATAAATATCCAAATTACTATAAATTGAGTTCTCTTTGTAAAATAAAAGTCCGGATCCAAAATAAAATATAAATTTCGAAATTACAAAAAATTGAGTTCTTTTGCATAAAACCAAAGTACATATCGAGAATAAAATATAAATATCCAACTTACTAAAATTTGAGTTCTTTTTGTAAAACAAAAGTAGGGATCCAAAATAAAATATCAATTTCGAAATTACAGAAAATTGAGTTCTTTTGCATAAAACCAATGTACATATCGAGAATAAAATATAAAAATCCAAATTACTAAAAATTGAGTTCTTTTTGTAAAACAAAAGTAGGGATCCAAAATAAAATATCAATTTCGAAATTACAAAAAATTGTGTTCTTTTGCATAGAACAAAAGTACGTATCGAGAATAAAATATAAATTTCAAAATTATGAAATATTGAGTTTCTTTTTTGTAAAACAAAACTACGAATGAAAAATAATATATAAATTTCGAAATTATTAAAAATTGAATTCTTTTTGTAAAACAAAAGTACGGATCGAAAATAAAATATAAATATCCAAATTACTAAAAATTGAGTTATTTTTGTAAAACAAAAGTAGGGATCCAAAATAAAATATCAATTTCGAAATTACAAAAAGTTGAGTTCTTTTGCATAGAAGAAAAGTACATATCGAGAATAAAATATAAATTTCAAAATTATGAATTATTGAGTTTCTTTTTGTAAAACAAAACTACGAATGAAAAATAATATATCAATTTCGAAATTATTAAAAATTGAATTCTTTTTGTAAAACAAAAGTACGGATCGAAAATAAAATATAAATATCCAAATTACTATAAATTGAGTTCTCTTTGTAAAATAAAAGTCCGGATCCAAAATAAAATATAAATTTCGAAATTACAAAAAATTGAGTTCTTTTGCATAAAACCAAAGTACATATCGAGAATAAAATATAAATATCCAACTTACTAAAATTTGAGTTCTTTTTGTAAAACAAAAGTAGGGATCCAAAATAAAATATCAATTTCGAAATTACAGAAAATTGAGTTCTTTTGCATAAAACCAATGTACATATCGAGAATAAAATATAAAAATCCAAATTACTAAAAATTGAGTTCTTTTTGTAAAACAAAAGTAGGGATCCAAAATAAAATATCAATTTCGAAATTACAAAAAATTGTGTTCTTTTGCATAGAACAAAAGTACGTATCGAGAATAAAATATAAATTTCAAAATTATGAAATATTGAGTTTCTTTTTGTAAAACAAAACTACGAATGAAAAATAATATATAAATTTCGAAATTATTAAAAATTGAATTCTTTTTGTAAAACAAAAGTACTGGATCGAAAATAAAATATAAATATCCAAATTACTAAAAATTGAGTTATTTTTGTAAAACAAAAGTAGGGATCCAAAATAAAATATCAATTTCGAAATTACAAAAAGTTGAGTTCTTTTGCATAGAAGAAAAGTACATATCGAGAATAAAATATAAATTTCAAAATTATGAATTATTGAGTTTCTTTTTGTAAAACAAAACTACGAATGAAAAATAATATATCAATTTCGAAATTATTAAAAATTGAATTCTTTTTGTAAAACAAAAGTACGGATCGAAAATAAAATATAAATATCCAAATTACTATAAATTGAGTTCTCTTTGTAAAATAAAAGTCCGGATCCAAAATAAAATATAAATTTCGAAATTACAAAAAATTGAGTTCTTTTGCATAAAACCAAAGTACATATCGAGAATAAAATATAAATATCCAACTTACTAAAATTTGAGTTCTTTTGTAAAACAAAAGTAGGGATCCAAAATAAAATATCAATTTCGAAATTACAGAAAATTGAGTTCTTTTGCATAAAACCAATGTACATATCGAGAATAAAATATAAAAATCCAAATTACTAAAAATTGAGTTCTTTTTGTAAAACAAAAGTAGGGATCCAAAATAAAATATCAATTTCGAAATTACAAAAAATTGTGTTCTTTTGCATAGAACAAAAGTACGTATCGAGAATAAAATATAAATTTCAAAATTATGAAATATTGAGTTTCTTTTTTGTAAAACAAAACTACGAATGAAAAATAATATATAAATTTCGAAATTATTAAAAATTGAATTCTTTTGTAAAACAAAAGTACGGATCGAAAATAAAATATAAATATCCAAATTACTAAAAATTGAGTTATTTTTGTAAAACAAAAGTAGGGATCCAAAATAAAATATCAATTTCGAAATTACAAAAAGTTGAGTTCTTTTGCATAGAAGAAAAGTACATATCGAGAATAAAATATAAATTTCAAAATTATGAATTATTGAGTTTCTTTTTGTAAAACAAAACTACGAATGAAAAATAATATATCAATTTCGAAATTATTAAAAATTGAATTCTTTTGTAAAACAAAAGTACGGATCGAAAATAAAATATAAATATCCAAATTACTATAAATTGAGTTCTCTTTGTAAAATAAAAGTCCGGATCCAAAATAAAATATAAATTTCGAAATTACAAAAAATTGAGTTCTTTTGCATAAAACCAAAGTACATATCGAGAATAAAATATAAATATCCAACTTACTAAAATTTGAGTTCTTTTGTAAAACAAAAGTAGGGATCCAAAATAAAATATCAATTTCGAAATTACAGAAAATTGAGTTCTTTTGCATAAAACCAATGTACATATCGAGAATAAAATATAAAAATCCAAATTACTAAAAATTGAGTTCTTTTTGTAAAACAAAAGTAGGGATCCAAAATAAAATATCAATTTCGAAATTACAAAAAATTGTGTTCTTTTGCATAGAACAAAAGTACGTATCGAGAATAAAATATAAATTTCAAAATTATGAAATATTGAGTTTCTTTTTGTAAAACAAAACTACTGAATGAAAAATAATATATAAATTTCGAAATTATTAAAAATTGAATTCTTTTTGTAAAACAAAAGTACGGATCGAAAATAAAATATAAATATCCAAATTACTAAAAATTGAGTTATTTTTGTAAAACAAAAGTAGGGATCCAAAATAAAATATCAATTTCGAAATTACAAAAAGTTGAGTTCTTTTGCATAGAAGAAAAGTACATATCGAGAATAAAATATAAATTTCAAAATTATGAATTATTGAGTTTCTTTTTGTAAAACAAAACTACGAATGAAAAATAATATATCAATTTCGAAATTATTAAAAATTGAATTCTTTTTGTAAAACAAAAGTACGGATCGAAAATAAAATATAAATATCCAAATTACTATAAATTGAGTTCTCTTTGTAAAATAAAAGTCCGGATCCAAAATAAAATATAAATTTCGAAATTACAAAAAATTGAGTTCTTTTGCATAAAACCAAAGTACATATCGAGAATAAAATATAAATATCCAACTTACTAAAATTTGAGTTCTTTTTGTAAAACAAAAGTAGGGATCCAAAATAAAATATCAATTTCGAAATTACAGAAAATTGAGTTCTTTTGCATAAAACCAATGTACATATCGAGAATAAAATATAAAAATCCAAATTACTAAAAATTGAGTTCTTTTTGTAAAACAAAAGTAGGGATCCAAAATAAAATATCAATTTCGAAATTACAAAAAATTGTGTTCTTTTGCATAGAACAAAAGTACGTATCGAGAATAAAATATAAATTTCAAAATTATGAAATATTGAGTTTCTTTTTGTAAAACAAAACTACGAATGAAAAATAATATATAAATTTCGAAATTATTAAAAATTGAATTCTTTTTGTAAAACAAAAGTACTGGATCGAAAATAAAATATAAATATCCAAATTACTAAAAATTGAGTTATTTTTGTAAAACAAAAGTAGGGATCCAAAATAAAATATCAATTTCGAAATTACAAAAAGTTGAGTTCTTTTGCATAGAAGAAAAGTACATATCGAGAATAAAATATAAATTTCAAAATTATGAATTATTGAGTTTCTTTTTGTAAAACAAAACTACGAATGAAAAATAATATATCAATTTCGAAATTATTAAAAATTGAATTCTTTTTGTAAAACAAAAGTACGGATCGAAAATAAAATATAAATATCCAAATTACTATAAATTGAGTTCTCTTTGTAAAATAAAAGTCCGGATCCAAAATAAAATATAAATTTCGAAATTACAAAAAATTGAGTTCTTTTGCATAAAACCAAAGTACATATCGAGAATAAAATATAAATATCCAACTTACTAAAATTTGAGTTCTTTTTGTAAAACAAAAGTAGGGATCCAAAATAAAATATCAATTTCGAAATTACAGAAAATTGAGTTCTTTTGCATAAAACCAATGTACATATCGAGAATAAAATATAAAAATCCAAATTACTAAAAATTGAGTTCTTTTGTAAAACAAAAGTAGGGATCCAAAATAAAATATCAATTTCGAAATTACAAAAATTGTGTTCTTTTGCATAGAACAAAAGTACGTATCGAGAATAAAATATAAATTTCAAAATTATGAAATATTGAGTTTCTTTTTGTAAAACAAAACTACGAATGAAAAATAATATATAAATTTCGAAATTATTAAAAATTGAATTCTTTTTGTAAAACAAAAGTACGGATCGAAAATAAAATATAAATATCCAAATTACTAAAAATTGAGTTATTTTTGTAAAACAAAAGTAGGGATCCAAAATAAAATATCAATTTCGAAATTACAAAAAGTTGAGTTCTTTTGCATAGAAGAAAAGTACATATCGAGAATAAAATATAAATTTCAAAATTATGAATTATTGAGTTTCTTTTTGTAAAACAAAACTACGAATGAAAAATAATATATCAATTTCGAAATTATTAAAAATTGAATTCTTTTTGTAAAACAAAAGTACTGGATCGAAAATAAAATATAAATATCCAAATTACTATAAATTGAGTTCTCTTTGTAAAATAAAAGTCCGGATCCAAAATAAAATATAAATTTCGAAATTACAAAAAATTGAGTTCTTTTGCATAAAACCAAAGTACATATCGAGAATAAAATATAAATATCCAACTTACTAAAATTTGAGTTCTTTTTGTAAAACAAAAGTAGGGATCCAAAATAAAATATCAATTTCGAAATTACAGAAAATTGAGTTCTTTTGCATAAAACCAATGTACATATCGAGAATAAAATATAAAAATCCAAATTACTAAAAATTGAGTTCTTTTTGTAAAACAAAAGTAGGGATCCAAAATAAAATATCAATTTCGAAATTACAAAAATTGTGTTCTTTTGCATAGAACAAAAGTACGTATCGAGAATAAAATATAAATTTCAAAATTATGAAATATTGAGTTTCTTTTTGTAAAACAAAACTACGAATGAAAAATAATATATAAATTTCGAAATTATTAAAAATTGAATTCTTTTTGTAAAACAAAAGTACGGATCGAAAATAAAATATAAATATCCAAATTACTAAAAATTGAGTTATTTTTGTAAAACAAAAGTAGGGATCCAAAATAAAATATCAATTTCGAAATTACAAAAAGTTGAGTTCTTTTGCATAGAAGAAAAGTACATATCGAGAATAAAATATAAATTTCAAAATTATGAATTATTGAGTTTCTTTTTGTAAAACAAAACTACGAATGAAAAATAATATATCAATTTCGAAATTATTAAAAATTGAATTCTTTTTGTAAAACAAAAGTACGGATCGAAAATAAAATATAAATATCCAAATTACTATAAATTGAGTTCTCTTTGTAAAATAAAAGTCCGGATCCAAAATAAAATATAAATTTCGAAATTACAAAAAATTGAGTTCTTTTGCATAAAACCAATGTACATATCGAGAATAAAATATAAAAATCCAAATTACTAAAATTGAGTTCCTTTTGTAAAACAAAAGTAGGGATCCAAAATAAAATATCAATTTCGAAATTACAAAAATTGTGTTCTTTTGCATAGAACAAAAGTACGTATCGAGAATAAAATATAAATTTCAAAATTATGAAATATTGAGTTTCTTTTTGCAAAACAAAACTACGAATGAAAAATAATATATCAATTTCGAAATTATTAAAAATTGAATTCTTTTTGTAAAACAAAAGTACTGGATCGAAAATAAAATATAAATATCCAAATTACTAAAAATTGAGTTATTTTTGTAGAACAAAAGTAGGGATCCAAAATAAAATATCAATTTCGAAATTACAAAAGTTGAGTTCTTTTGCATAGAACAAAAGTACATATCGAGAATAAAATATAAATTTCAAAATTATGAATTATTGAGTTTCTTTTTGTAAAACAAAACTACGAATGAAAAATAATATATCAATTTCGAAATTATTAAAAATTGAATTCTTTTTGTAAAACAAAAGTACTGGATCGAAAATAAAATATAAATATCCAAATTACTATAAATTGAGTTCTCTTTGTAAAATAAAAGTACTGGATCCAAAATAAAATATAAATTTCGAAATTACAAAAATTGAGTTCTTTTGCATAAAACCAAAGTACATATCGAGAATAAAATATAAATATCCAACTTACTAAAATTTGAGTTCTTTTGTAAAACAAAAGTAGGGATCCAAAATAAAATATCAATTTCGAAATTACAAAAAATTGAGTTCTTTTGCATAAAACCAATGTACATATCGAGAATAAAATATAAAAATCCAAATTACTAAAAATTGAGTTCTTTTTGTAAAACAAAAGTAGGGATCCAAAATAAAATATCAATTTCGAAATTACAAAAATTGTGTTCTTTTGCATAGAACAAAAGTACGTATCGAGAATAAAATATAAATTTCAAAATTATGAAATATTGAGTTTCTTTTTGTAAAACAAAACTACGAATGAAAAATAATATATAAATTTCGAAATTATTAAAAATTGAATTCTTGTTGTAAAACAAAAGTACTGGATCGAAAATAAAATATAAATATCCAAATTACTAAAAATTGAGTTATTTTTGTAAAACAAAAGTAGGGATCCAAAATAAAATATCAATTTCGAAATTACAAAAAGTTGAGTTCTTTTGCATAGAAGAAAAGTACATATCGAGAATAAAATATAAATTTCAAAATTATGAATTATTGAGTTCTTTTTGTAAAACAAAACTAGGAATGCAAAATAATATATCAATTTCGAAATTACTAAAAATTGAGTTCTTTGCATAAAACCAAAATGTACAGATCGAGAATAAAATATAAATATCCAAATTACTATAAATTGAGTTCTCTTTGTAAAACAAAAGTAGGGATCCAAAATAAAATATCAATTTCGAAATTACAAAAATTGAGTTCTTTTGCATAGAACAAAAGTACGTATCGAGAATAAAATATAAATTTCAAAATTATGAAATATTGAGTTTCTTTTTGTAAAACAAAACTACGAATGAAAAATAATATATCAATTTCGAAATTATTAAAAATTGAATTCTTTTTGCATAAAACAAAAGTACATGATCGAAAATAAAATATAAAAATCCAAATTACTAAAAATTGAGTTATTTTTGTAAAACAAAAGTAGGGATCCAAAATAAAATATCAATTTCGAAATTACAAAAATTGTGTTCTTTTGCATAGAACAAAAGTACATATCGAGAATAAAATATAAATTTCAAAATTATGAAATATTGAGTTTCTTTTGTAAAACAAAACTACGAATGAAAAATAATATATCAATTTCGAAATTATTAAAAATTGAATTCTTTTGTAAAACAAAAGTACGGATCGAAAATAAAATATAAATATCCAAATTACTATAAATTGAGTTCTCTTTGTAAAATAAAAGTCCGGATCCAAAATAAAATATAAATTTCGAAATTACAAAAAATTGAGTTCTTTTGCATAAAACCAAAGTACATATCGAGAATAAAATATAAATATCCAACTTACTAAAATTTGAGTTCTTTTTGTAAAACAAAAGTAGGGATCCAAAATAAAATATCAATTTCGAAATTACAGAAAATTGAGTTCTTTTGCATAAAACCAATGTACATATCGAGAATAAAATATAAAAATCCAAATTACTAAAAATTGAGTTCTTTTTGTAAAACAAAAGTAGGGATCCAAAATAAAATATCAATTTCGAAATTACAAAAATTGTGTTCTTTTGCATAGAACAAAAGTACGTATCGAGAATAAAACATAAATTTCAAAATTATGAAATATTGAGTTTCTTTTTGTAAAACAAAACTACGAATGAAAAATAATATATCAATTTCGAAATTATTAAAAATTGAATTCTTTTGTAAAACAAAAGTACGGATCGAAAGTAAAATATAAAAATCTAAATTACTAAAAATTGAGTTATTTTTGTAAAACAAAAGTAGGGATCCAAAATAAAATATCAATTTCGAAATTACAAAAAATTGAGTTCTTTTGCATAAAACCAATGTACATATGGAGAATAAAATATAAAAATCCAAATTACTAAAAATTGAGTTCTTTTTGTAAAACAAAAGTAGGGATCCAAAATAAAATATCAATTTCGAAATTACAAAAATTGTGTTCTTTTGCATAGAACAAAAGTACGTATCGAGAATAAAATATAAATTTCAAAATTATGAAATATTGAGTTTCTTTTTGTAAAACAAAACTACGAATGAAAAATAATATATCAATTTCGAAATTATTAAAAATTGAATTCTTTTTGTAAAACAAAAGTACGGATCGAAAATAAAATATAAATATCCAAATTACTATAAATTGAGTTCTCTTTGTAAAATAAAAGTCCGGATCCAAAATAAAATATAAATTTCGAAATTACAAAAAATTGAGTTCTTTTGCATAAAACCAAAGTACATATCGAGAATAAAATATAAATATCCAACTTACTAAAATTTGAGTTCTTTTTGTAAAACAAAAGTAGGGATCCAAAATAAAATATCAATTTCGAAATTACAAAAAATTGAAAATTGAGTTCTTTTGCATAAAACAAAAGTACGTATCGAGAATAAAATATAAAAATCCAAATTACTAAAAATTGAGTTCTTTTTGTAAAACAAAAGTAGGGATCCAAAATAAAATATCAATTTCGAAATTACAAAAAATTGTGTTCTTTTGCATAGAACAAAAGTACGTACCGAGAATAAAACATAAATTTCAAAATTATGAAATATTGAGTTTCTTTTTTGTAAAACAAAACTACGAATGAAAAATAATATATCAATTTCGAAATTATTAAAAATTGAATTCTTTTTGTAAAACAAAAGTATGGATCGAAAGTAAAATATAAAAATCTAAATTACTAAAAATTGAGTTATTTTTGTAAAACAAAAGTAGGGATCCAAAATAAAATATCAATTTCGAAATTACAAAAATTGAGTTCTTTTGCATAAAACCAATGTACATATGGAGAATAAAATATAAAAATCCAAATTACTAAAAATTGAGTTCTTTTGTAAAACAAAAGTAGGGATCCAAAATAAAATATCAATTTCGAAATTACAAAAATTGTGTTCTTTTGCATAGAACAAAAGTACGTATCGAGAATAAAATATAAATTTCAAAATTATGAAATATTGAGTTTCTTTTTGTAAAACAAAACTACGAATGAAAAATAATATATCAATTTCGAAATTATTAAAAATTGAATTCTTTTTGTAAAACAAAAGTACGGATCGAAAATAAAATATAAATATCCAAATTACTATAAATTGAGTTCTCTTGCTAAAACAAAAGAGGGGATCCAAAATAAAATATAAATTTCGAAATTACAAAAAATTGAGTTCTTTTGCATAAAACCAAAGTACATATCGAGAATAAAATATAAATATCCAACTTACTAAAATTTGAGTTCTTTTTGTAAAACAAAAGTAGGGATCCAAAATAAAATATCAATTTCGAAATTACAGAAAATTGAGTTCTTTTGCATAAAACCAATGTACATATCGAGAATAAAATATAAAAATCCAAATTACTAAAAATTGAGTTCTTTTTGTAAAACAAAAGTAGGGGGATCCAAAATAAAATATCAATTTCGAAATTACAAAAAATTGTGTTCTTTTGCATAGAACAAAAGTACGTACCGAGAATAAAACATAAATTTCAAAATTATGAAATATTGAGTTTCTTTTTTGTAAAACAAAACTACGAATGAAAAATAATATATCAATTTCGAAATTATTAAAAATTGAATTCTTTTGTAAAACAAAAGTACGGATCGAAAGTAAAATATAAAAATCTAAATTACTAAAAATTGAGTTATTTTTGTAAAACAAAAGTAGGGATCCAAAATAAAATATCAATTTCGAAATTACAAAAATTGAGTTCTTTTGCATAAAACCAATGTACATATGGAGAATAAAATATAAAAATCCAAATTACTAAAAATTGAGTTCTTTTGTAAAACAAAAGTAGGGATCCAAAATAAAATATCAATTTCGAAATTACAAAAATTGTGTTCTTTTGCATAGAACAAAAGTACGTATCGAGAATAAAATATAAATTTCAAAATTATGAAATATTGAGTTTCTTTTTGTAAAACAAAACTACGAATGAAAAATAATATATCAATTTCGAAATTATTAAAAATTGAATTCTTTTTGTAAAACAAAAGTACGGATCGAAAATAAAATATAAATATCCAAATTACTATAAATTGAGTTCTCTTTGTAAAATAAAAGTCCGGATCCAAAATAAAATATAAATTTCGAAATTACAAAAAATTGAGTTCTTTTGCATAAAACCAAAGTACATATCGAGAATAAAATATAAATATCCAACTTACTAAAATTTGAGTTCTTTTTGTAAAACAAAAGTAGGGATCCAAAATAAAATATCAATTTCGAAATTACAGAAAATTGAGTTCTTTTGCATAAAACCAATGTACATATCGAGAATAAAATATAAAAATCCAAATTACTAAAAATTGAGTTCTTTTTGTAAAACAAAAGTAGGGATCCAAAATAAAATATCAATTTCGAAATTACAAAAAATTGTGTTCTTTTGCATAGAACAAAAGTACGTATCGAGAATAAAACATAAATTTCAAAATTATGAAATATTGAGTTTCTTTTTTGTAAAACAAAACTACGAATGAAAAATAATATATCAATTTCGAAATTATTAAAAATTGAATTCTTTTTGTAAAACAAAAGTACGGATCGAAAGTAAAATATAAAAATCTAAATTACTAAAAATTGAGTTATTTTTGTAAAACAAAAGTAGGGATCCAAAATAAAATATCAATTTCGAAATTACAAAAAATTGAGTTCATTTGCATAAAACCAATGTACATATGGAGAATAAAATATAAAAATCCAAATTTCTAAAAATTGAGTTCTTTTGTAAAACAAAAGTAGGGATCCAAAATAAAATATCAATTTCGAAATTACAAAAATTGTGTTCTTTTGCATAGAACAAAAGTACGTATCGAGAATAAAATATAAATTTCAAAATTATGAAATATTGAGTTTCTTTTTGTAAAACAAAACTACGAATGAAAAATAATATATCAATTTCGAAATTATTAAAAATTGAATTCTTTTTGTAAAACAAAAGTACGGATCGAAAATAAAATATAAATATCCAAATTACTAAAAATTGAGTTATTTTTGTAAAACAAAAGTAGGGATCCAAAATAAAATATCAATTTCGAAATTACAAAAGTTGAGTTCTTTTGCATAGAACAAAAGTACATATCGAGAATAAAATATAAATTTCAAAATTATGAATTATTGAGTTTCTTTTTGTAAAACAAAACTACGAATGAAAAATAATATATCAATTTCGAAATTATTAAAAATTGAATTCTTTTTGTAAAACAAAAGTACGGATCGAAAATAAAATATAAATATCCAAATTACTATAAATTGAGTTCTCTTTGTAAAATAAAAGTACGGATCCAAAATAAAATATAAATTTCGAAATTACAAAAATTGAGTTCTTTTGCATAAAACCAAAGTACATATCGAGAATAAAATATAAATATCCAACTTACTAAAATTTGAGTTCTTTTTGTAAAACAAAAGTAGGGATCCAAAATAAAATATCAATTTCGAAATTACAAAAAATTGAGTTCTTTTGCATAAAACCAATGTACATATCGAGAATAAAATATAAAAATCCAAATTACTAAAAATTGAGTTCTTTTTGTAAAACAAAAGTAGGGATCCAAAATAAAATATCAATTTCGAAATTACAAAAAATTGTGTTCTTTTGCATAGAACAAAAGTACGTATCGAGAATAAAATATAAATTTCAACATTATGAAATATTGAGTTTCTTTTTTGTAAAACAAAACTACGAATGAAAAATAATATATCAATTTCGAAATTATTAAAAATTGAATTCTTTTTGTAAAACAAAAGTACGGATCGAAAGTAAAATATAAAAATCTAAATTACTAAAAATTGAGTTATTTTTGTAAAACAAAAGTAGGGATCCAAAATAAAATATCAATTTCGAAATTACAGAAAATTGAGTTCTTTTGCATAAAACCAATGTACATATCGAGAATAAAATATAAAAATCCAAATTACTAAAAATTGAGTTCTTTTTGTAAAACAAAAGTAGGGATCCAAAATAAAATATCAATTTCGAAATTACAAAAAATTGTGTCCTTTTGCATGGAACAAAAGTACGTATCGAGAATAAAATATAAATTTCAAAATTATGAAATATTGAGTTTCTTTTTTGTAAAACAAAACTACGAATGAAAAATAATATATCAATTTCGAAATTATTAAAAATTGAATTCTTTTTGTAAAACAAAAGTACGGATCGAAAATAAAATATAAATATCCAAATTACTATAAATTGAGTTCTCTTGCTAAAACAAAAGAGGGGATCCAAAATAAAATATAAATTTCGAAATTACAAAAAATTGAGTTCTTTTGCATAAAACCAAAGTACATATCGAGAATAAAATATAAATATCCAACTTACTAAAATTTGAGTTCTTTTTGTAAAACAAAAGTAGGGATCCAAAATAAAATATCAATTTCGAAATTACAAAAAATTGAGTTCTTTTGCATAAAACCAATGTACATATAGAGAATAAAATATAAAAATCCAAATTACTAAAAATTGAGTTCTTTTTGTAAAACAAAAGTAGGGATCCAAAATAAAATATCAATTTCGAAATTACAAAAATTGTGTTCTTTTGCATAGAACAAAAGTACATATCGAGAATAAAATATAAATTTCAAAATTATGAAATATTGAGTTTCTTTTTTGCAAAACAAAACTACGAATGAAAAATAATATATCAATTTCGAAATTATTAAAAATTGAATTCTTTTTGTAAAACAAAAGTACGGATCGAAAATAAAATATAAATATCCAAATTACTATAAATTGAGTTCTCTTTGTAAAATAAAAGTAGGGATCCAAAATAAAATATAAATTTCGAAATTACAAAAAATTGAGTTCTTTTGCATAAAACCAAAGTACATATCGAGAATAAAATATAAATATCCAACTTACTAAAATTTGAGTTCTTTTTGTAAAACAAAAGTAGGGATCCAAAATAAAATATCAATTTCGAAATTACAAAAAATTGAGTTCTTTTGCATAAAACCAATGTACATATCGAGAATAAAATATAAAAATCCAAATTACTAAAAATTGAGTTCTTTTTGTAAAACAAAAGTAGGGATCCAAAATAAAAAATCAATTTCGAAATTACAAAAAATTGTGTTCTTTTGCATAGAACAAAAGTACGTATCGAGAATAAAATATAAATTTCAAAATTATGAAATATTGAGTTTCTTTTTGCAAAACAAAACTACGAATGAAAAATAATATATCAATTTCGAAATTATTAAAAATTGAATTCTTTTGTAAAACAAAAGTACGGATCGAAAATAAAATATAAATATCCAAATTACTAAAAATTGAGTTATTTTTGTAGAACAAAAGTAGGGATCCAAAATAAAATATCAATTTCGAAATTACAAAAGTTCAGTTCTTTTGCATAGAACAAAAGTACATATCGAGAATAAAATATAAATTTCAAAATTATGAATTATTGAGTTTCTTTTTGTAAAACAAAACTACGAATGAAAAATAATATATCAATTTCGAAATTATTAAAAATTGAATTCTTTTGTAAAACAAAAGTACTGGATCGAAAAATAAAATATAAATATCCAAATTACTATAAATTGAGTTCTCTTTGTAAAATAAAAGTACTGGATCCAAAATAAAATATAAATTTCGAAAGTACAAAAATTGAGTTCTTTTGCATAAAACCAAAGTACATATCGAGAATAAAATATAAATATCCAACTTACTAAAATTTGAGTTCTTTTTGTAAAACAAAAGTAGGGATCCAAAATAAAATATCAATTTCGAAATTACAAAAAATTGAGTTCTTTTGCATAAAACCAATGTACATATCGAGAATAAAATATAAAAATCCAAATTACTAAAAATTGAGTTCTTTTTGTAAAACAAAACTACGAATGAAACATAATATATCAATTTCGAAATTATTAAAAATTGAATTCTTTTTGTAAAACAAAAGTACAGATCGAAAATAAAATATAAATATCCAAATTACTATAAATTGAGTTCTCTTGGTAAAAACAAAAGAAGGGATCCAAAATAAAATATAAATTTCGAAATTACAAAAATTGAGTTCTTTTGTAAAACAAAAGTAGGGATCCAAAATAAAATATCAATTTCGAAATTACAAAAATTGTGTTCTTTTGCATAGAACAAAAGTACGTATCGAGAATAAAATATAAATTTCAAAATTATGAAATATTGAGTTTCTTTTTGCAAAACAAAACTACGAATGAAAAATAATATATCAATTTCGAAATTATTAAAAATTAAATTCTTTTTGTAAAACAAAAGTACGGATCGAAAATAAAATATAAATATCCAAATTACTAAAAATTGAGTTATTTTTGTAAAACAAAAGTAGGGATCCAAAATAAAATATCAATTTCGAAATTACAAAAGTTGAGTTCTTTTGCATAGAACAAAAGTACATATCGAGAATAAAATATAAATTTCAAAATTATCAATTATTGAGTTTCTTTTTGTAAAACAAAATTACGAATGAAAAATAATATATCAATTTCGAAATTATTAAAAATTGAATTCTTTTGTAAAACAAAAGTACGGATCGAAAATAAAATATAAATATCCAAATTACTATAAATTGAGTTCTCTTTGTAAAATAAAAGTACGGATCCAAAATAAAATATAAATTTCGAAATTACAAAAAATTGAGTTCTTTTGAATAAAACCAAAGTACATATCGAGAATAAAATATAAATATCCAACTTACTAAAATTTGAGTTCTTTTTGTAAAACAAAAGTAGGGATCCAAAATAAAATATCAATTTCGAAATTACAAAAAATTGAGTTCTTTTGCATAAAACCAATGTACATATCGAGAATAAAATATAAATTTCAAAATTATGAAATATTGAGTCTCTTTTTGTAAAACAAAACTACGAATGAAACATAATATATCAATTTCGAAATTATTAAAAATTGAATTCTTTTGTAAAACAAAAGTACGGATCGAAAATAAAATATAAATATCCAAATTACTATAAATTGAGTTCTCTTTGTAAAATAAAAGTACGGATCCAAAATAAAATATAAATTTCGAAATTACAAAAAATTGAGTTCTTTTGCATAAAAACAAAGTACATATCGAGAATAAAATATAAAAATCCAAATTACTAAAAATTGAGTTCTTTTGTAAAACAAAAGTAGGGATCCAAAATAAAATATCAATTTCGAAATTACCAAAAGTTGAGTTCTTTTGCATAGAACAAAAGTACGTATCGAGAATAAAATATAAATTTCAAAATTATGAAATATTGAGTTTCTTTTTGCAAAACAAAACTACGAATGAAACATAATATATCAATTTCGAAATTATTAAAAATTGAATTCTTTTTGTAAAACAAAAGTACAGATCGAAAATAAAATATAAATATCCAAATTACTATAAATTGAGTTCTCTTGGTAAAAACAAAAGAAGGGATCCAAAATAAAATATAAATTTCGAAATTACAAAAAATTGAGTTCTTTTGTAAAACAAAAGTAGGGATCCAAAATAAAATATCAATTTCGAAATTACAAAAATTGTGTTCTTTTGCATAGAACAAAAGTACGTATCGAGAATAAAATATAAATTTCAAAATTATGAAATATTGAGTTTCTTTTTGCAAAACAAAACTACGAATGAAAAATAATATATCAATTTCGAAATTATTAAAAATTGAATTCTTTTTGTAAAACAAAAGTACGGATCGAAAAATAAAATATAAATATCCAAATTACTAAAAATTGAGTTATTTTTGTAAAACAAAAGTAGGGATCCAAAATAAAATATCAATTTCGAAATTACAAAAGTTGAGTTCTTTTGCATAGAACAAAAGTACATATCGAGAATAAAATATAAATTTCAAAATTATCAATTATTGAGTTTCTTTTTGTAAAACAAAATTACGAATGAAAAATAATATATCAATTTCGAAATTATTAAAAATTGAATTCTTTTGTAAAACAAAAGTACGGATCGAAAATAAAATATAAATATCCAAATTACTATAAATTGAGTTCTCTTTGTAAAATAAAAGTACGGATCCAAAATAAAATATAAATTTCGAAATTACAAAAAATTGAGTTCTTTTGAATAAAACCAAAGTACATATCGAGAATAAAATATAAATATCCAACTTACTAAAATTTGAGTTCTTTTGTAAAACAAAAGTAGGGATCCAAAATAAAATATCAATTTCGAAATTACAAAAATTGAGTTCTTTTGCATAAAACCAATGTACATATCGAGAATAAAATATAAATTTCAAAATTATGAAATATTGAGTCTCTTTTTGTAAAACAAAACTACGAATGAAACATAATATATCAATTTCGAAATTATTAAAAATTGAATTCTTTTTGTAAAACAAAAGTACTGGATCGAAAATAAAATATAAATATCCAAATTACTATAAATTGAGTTCTCTTTGTAAAATAAAAGTACGGATCCAAAATAAAATATAAATTTCGAAATTACAAAAAATTGAGTTCTTTTGCATAAAAACAAAGTACATATCGAGAATAAAATATAAAAATCCAAATTACTAAAAATTGAGTTCTTTTTGTAAAACAAAAGTAGGGATCCAAAATAAAATATCAATTTCGAAATTACCAAAAGTTGAGTTCTTTTGCATAGAACAAAAGTACGTATCGAGAATAAAATATAAATTTCAAAATTATGAAATATTGAGTTTCTTTTTTGCAAAACAAAACTACGAATGAAACATAATATATCAATTTCGAAATTATTAAAAATTGAATTCTTTTTGTAAAACAAAAGTACAGATCGAAAATAAAATATAAATATCCAAATTACTATAAATTGAGTGCTCTTGGTAAAAACAAAAGAGGGGATCCAAAATAAAATATAAATTTCGAAATTACAAAAAATTGAGTTCTTTTGCATAAAACCAATGTACATATCGAGAATAAAATATAAAAATCCAAATTACTAAAAATTGAGTTCTTTTGTAAAACAAAAGTAGGGATCCAAAATAAAATATCAATTTCGAAATTACAAAAATTGTGTCCTTTTGCATAGAACAAAAGTACGTGATCGAGAATAAAATATAAATTTCAAAATTATGAAATATTGAGTTTCTTTTTGTAAAACAAAACTACGAATGAAAAATAATATATCAATTTCGAAATTATTAAAAATTGAATTCTTTTTGTAAAACAAAAGTACTGGATCGAAAATAAAATATAAATATCCAAATTACTATAAATTGAGTTCTCTTGGTAAAACAAAAGAGGGGATCCAAAATAAAATATAAATTTCGAAATTACAAAAAATTGAGTTCTTTTGCATAAAACCAATGTACATATCGAGAATAAAATATAAAAATCCAAATGACTAAAAATTGAGTTCTTTTGTAAAACAAAAGTAGGGATCCAAAATAAAATATCAATTTTGAAATTACAAAAATTGTGTTCTTTTGCATAGAACAAAAGTACGTATCGAGAATAAAATATAAATTTCAAAATTATGAAATATTGAGTTTCTTTTTGTAAAACAAAACTACGAATGAAAAATAATATATCAATTTCGAAATTATTAAAAATTGAATTCTTTTGTAAAACAAAAGTACGGATCGAAAATAAAATATAAATATCCAAATTACTATAAATTGAGTTCTCTTGGTAAAACAAAAGAGGGATCCAAAATAAAATATAAATTTCGAAATTACAAAAAATTGAGTTCTTTTGCATAAAACCAAAGTACATATCGAGAATAAAATATAAAAATCCAAATTACTAAAAATTGAGTTCTTTTGTAAAACAAAAGTAGGGATCCAAAATAAAATATCAATTTCGAAATTACCAAAAGTTGAGTTCTTTTGCATAGAACAAAAGTACGTATCGAGAATAAAATATAAATTTCAAAATTATGAAATATTGAGTTTCTTTTTGCAAAACAAAACTACGAATGAAACATAATATATCAATTTCGAAATTATTAAAAATTGAATTCTTTTGTAAAACAAAAGTACTGGATCGAAAATAAAATATAAATATCCAAATTACTATAAATTGAGTTCTCTTGGTAAAAACAAAAGAGGGGATCCAAAATAAAATATAAATTTCGAAATTACAAAAAATTGAGTTCTTTTGCATAAAACCAAAGTACATATCGAGAATAAAATATAAAAATCCAAATTACTAAAAATTGAGTTCTTTTTGTAAAACAAAAGTAGGGATCCAAAATAAAATATCAATTTCGAAATTACCAAAAGTTGAGTTCTTTTGCATAGAACAAAAGTACGTATCGAGAATAAAATATAAATTTCAAAATTATGAAATATTGAGTTTCTTTTTGCAAAACAAAACTACGAATGAAACATAATATATCAATTTCGAAATTATTAAAAATTGAATTCTTTTGTAAAACAAAAGTACAGATCGAAAATAAAATATAAATATCCAAATTACTATAAATTGAGTTCTCTTGGTAAAACACAAAGAGGGGATCCAAAATAAAATATAAATTTCGAAATTACAAAAAATTGAGTTCTTTTGCATAAAACCAATGTACATATCGAGAATAAAATATAAAAATCCAAATTACTAAAAATTGAGTTCTTTTGTAAAACAAAAGTAGGGATCCAAAATAAAATATCAATTTCGAAATTACAAAAATTGTGTCCTTTTGCATAGAACAAAAGTACGTATCGAGAATAAAATATAAATTTCAAAATTATGAAATATTGAGTTTCTTTTTGTAAAACAAAACTACGAATGAAAAATAATATATCAATTTCGAAATTATTAAAAATTGAATTCTTTTGTAAAACAAAAGTACTGGATCGAAAATAAAATATAAATATCCAAATTACTATAAATTGAGTTCTCTTGGTAAAACAAAAGAGGGGATCCAAAATAAAATATAAATTTCGAAATTACAAAAATTGAGTTCTTTTGCATAAAACCAATGTACATATCGAGAATAAAATATAAAAATCCAAATTACTAAAAATTGAGTTCCTTTTGTAAAACAAAAGTAGGGATCCAAAATAAAATATCAATTTCGAAATTACAAAAATTGTGTTCTTTTGCATAGAACAAAAGTACGTATCGAGAATAAAATATAAATTTCAAAATTATGAAATATTGAGTTTCTTTTTGTAAAACAAAACTACGAATGAAAAATAATATATCAATTTCGAAATTATTAAAAATTGAATTCTTTTTGTAAAACAAAAGTACTGGATCGAAAATAAAATATAAATATCCAAATTACTATAAATTGAGTTCTCTTGGTAAAACAAAAGAGGGGATCCAAAATAAAATATAAATTTCGAAATTACAAAAAATTGAGTTCTTTTGCATAAAACCAAAGTACATATCGAGAATAAAATATAAAAATCCAAATTACTAAAAATTGAGTTCTTTTGTAAAACAAAAGTAGGGATCCAAAATAAAATATCAATTTCGAAATTACCAAAAGTTGAGTTCTTTTGCATAGAACAAAAGTACGTATCGAGAATAAAATATAAATTTCAAAATTATGAAATATTGAGTTTCTTTTTGCAAAACAAAACTACGAATGAAACATAATATATCAATTTCGAAATTATTAAAAATTGAATTCTTTTTGTAAAACAAAAGTACGGATCGAAAATAAAATATAAATATCCAAATTACTATAAATTGAGTTCTCTTGGTAAAAACAAAAGAGGGGATCCAAAATAAAATATAAATTTCGAAATTACAAAAAATTGAGTTCTTTTGCATAAAACCAAAGTACATATCGAGAATAAAATATAAAAATCCAAATTACTAAAAATTGAGTTCTTTTTGTAAAACAAAAGTAGGGATCCAAAATAAAATATCAATTTCGAAATTACCAAAAGTTGAGTTCTTTTGCATAGAACAAAAGTACGTATCGAGAATAAAATATAAATTTCAAAATTATGAAATATTGAGTTTCTTTTTGCAAAACAAAACTACTGAATGAAACATAATAGATCAATTTCGAAATTATTAAAAATTGAATTCTTTTTGTAAAACAAAAGTACAGATCGAAAATAAAATATAAATATCCAAATTACTATAAATTGAGTTCTCTTGGTAAAAACAAAAGAGGGGATCCAAAATAAAATATAAATTTCGAAATTACAAAAAATTGAGTTCTTTTGCATAAAACCAATGTACATATCGAGAATAAAATATAAAAATCCAAATTACTAAAAATTGAGTTCTTTTTGTAAAACAAAAGTAGGGATCCAAAATAAAATATCAATTTCGAAATTACAAAAAATTGTGTCCTTTTGCATAGAACAAAAGTACGTGATCGAGAATAAAATATAAATTTCAAAATTATGAAATATTGAGTTTCTTTTTGTAAAACAAAACTACGAATGAAAAATAATATATCAATTTCGAAATTATTAAAAATTGAATTCTTTTGTAAAACAAAAGTACTGGATCGAAAATAAAATATAAATATCCAAATTAATATAAATTGAGTTCTCTTGGTAAAACAAAAGAGGGGATCCAAAATAAAATATAAATTTCGAAATTACAAAAAATTGAGTTCTTTTGCATAAAACCAATGTACATATCGAGAATAAAATATAAAAATCCAAATTACTAAAAATTGAGTTCTTTTGTAAAACAAAAGTAGGGATCCAAAATAAAATATCAATTTCGAAATTACAAAAATTGTGTCCTTTTGCATAGAACAAAAGTACGTATCGAGAATAAAATATAAATTTCAAAATTATGAAATATTGAGTTTCTTTTTGTAAAACAAAACTACGAATGAAAAATAATATATCAATTTCGAAATTATTAAAAATTGAATTCTTTTGTAAAACAAAAGTACGGATCGAAAATAAAATATAAATATCCAAATTACTATAAATTGAGTTCTCTTGCTAAAACAAAAGAGGGGATCCAAAATAAAATATAAATTTCGAAATTACAAAAATTGAGTTCTTTTGCATAAAACCAATGTACATATCGAGAATAAAATATAAAAATCCAAATTACTAAAAATTGAGTTCCTTTTGTAAAACAAAAGTAGGGATCCAAAATAAAATATCAATTTCGAAATTACAAAAATTGTGTTCTTTGCATAGAACAAAAGTACGTATCGAGAATAAAATATAAATTTCAAAATTATGAAATATTGAGTTTCTTTTTGTAAAACAAAACTACGAATGAAAAATAATATATCAATTTCGAAATTATTAAAAATTGAATTCTTTTTGTAAAACAAAAGGATGGATCGAAAATAAAATATAAATATCCAAATTACTATAAATTGAGTTCTCTTGGTAAAACAAAAGAGGGGATCCAAAATAAAATATAAATTTCGAAATTACAAAAATTGAGTTCTTTTGCATAAAACCAAAGTACATATCGAGAATAAAATATAAAAATCCAAATTACTAAAAATTGAGTTCTTTTGTAAAACAAAAGTAGGGATCCAAAATAAAATATCAATTTCGAAATTACTAAAAGTTGAGTTCTTTTGCATAGAACAAAAGTACGTATCGAGAATAAAATATAAATTTCAAAATTATGAAATATTGAGTTTCTTTTTTGCAAAACAAAACTACGAATGAAACATAGTATATCAATTTCGAAATTATTAAAAATTGAATTCTTTTTGTAAAACAAAAGTACGGATCGAAAATAAAATATAAATATCCAAATTACTATAAATTGAGTTCTCTTGGTAAAAACAAAAGAGGGGATCCAAAATAAAATATAAATTTCGAAATTACAAAAATTGAGTTCTTTTGCATAAAACCAAAGTACATATCGAGAATAAAATATAAAAATCCAAATTACTAAAAATTGAGTTCTTTTTGTAAAACAAAAGTAGGGATCCAAAATAAAATATCAATTTCGAAATTACCAAAAGTTGAGTTCTTTTGCATAGAACAAAAGTACGTATCGAGAATAAAATATAAATTTCAAAATTATGAAATATTGAGTTTCTTTTTGCAAAACAAAACTACGAATGAAACATAATATATCAATTTCGAAATTATTAAAAATTGAATTCTTTTTGTAAAACAAAAGTACAGATCGAAAATAAAATATAAATATCCAAATTACTATAAATTGAGTTCTCTTGGTAAAAACAAAAGAGGGGATCCAAAATAAAATATAAATTTCGAAATTACAAAAAATTGAGTTCTTTTGCATAAAACCAATGTACATATCGAGAATAAAATATAAAAATCCAAATTACTAAAAATTGAGTTCTTTTGTAAAACAAAAGTAGGGATCCAAAATAAAATATCAATTTCGAAATTACAAAAATTGTGTCCTTTGCATAGAACAAAAGTACGTGATCGAGAATAAAATATAAATTTCAAAATTATGAAATATTGAGTTTCTTTTTGTAAAACAAAACTACGAATGAAAAATAATATATCAATTTCGAAATTATTAAAAATTGAATTCTTTTGTAAAACAAAAGTACGGATCGAAAATAAAATATAAATATCCAAATTACTATAAATTGAGTTCTCTTGCTAAAACAAAAGAGGGGATCCAAAATAAAATATAAATTTCGAAATTACAAAAAATTGAGTTCTTTTGCATAAAACCAATGTACATATCGAGAATAAAATATAAAAATCCAAATGACTAAAAATTGAGTTCTTTTTGTAAAACAAAAGTAGGGATCCAAAATAAAATATCAATTTTGAAATTACAAAAAATTGTGTTCTTTTGCATAGAACAAAAGTACGTATCGAGAATAAAATATAAATTTCAAAATTATGAAATATTGAGTTTCTTTTTGTAAAACAAAACTACGAATGAAAAATAATATATCAATTTCGAAATTATTAAAAATTGAATTCTTTTGTAAAACAAAAGTACGGATCGAAAATAAAATATAAAAATCCAAATTACTAAAAATTGAGTTCTTTTGTAAAACAAAAGTAGGGATCCAAAATAAAATATCAATTTCGAAATCACAAAAATTGTGTTCTTTTGCATAGAACAAAAGTACGTATCGAGAATAAAATATAAATTTCAAAATTATGAAATATTGAGTTTCTTTTTGTAAAACAAAACTACGAATGAAAAATAATATATCAATTTCGAAATTATTAAAAATTGAATTCTTTTGTAAAACAAAAGTACTGGATCGAAAATAAAATATAAATATCCAAATTACTATAAATTGAGTTCTCTTGGTAAAACAAAAGAGGGGATCCAAAATAAAATATAAATTTCAAAATTACAAAAATTTGAGTTCTTTTGCATAAAACCAATGTACATATCGAGAATAAAATATAAAAATCCAAATTACTAAAAATTGAGTTCTTTTTGTAAAACAAAAGTAGGGATCCAAAATAAAAATCAATTTCGAAATTACAAAAATTGTGTTCTTTTGCATAGAACAAAAGTACGTGATCGAGAATAAAATATAAATTTCAAAATTATGAAATATTGAGTTTCTTTTTGCAAAACAAAACTACGAATGAAAAATAATATATCAATTTCGAAATTATTAAAATTGAATTCTTTTGTAAAACAAAAGTACGGATCGAAAATAAAATATAAATATCCAAATTACTAAAAATTGAGTTATTTTTGTAGAACAAAAGTAGGGATCCAAAATAAAATATCAATTTCGAAATTACAAAAGTTCAGTTCTTTGCATAGAACAAAAGTACATATCGAGAATAAAATATAAATTTCAAAATTATGAATTATTGAGTTTCTTTTTGTAAAACAAAACTACGAATGAAAAATAATATATCAATTTCGAAATTATTAAAAATTGAATTCTTTTGTAAAACAAAAGTACGGATCGAAAATAAAATATAAATATCCAAATTACTATAAATTGAGTTCTCTTTGTAAAATAAAAGTACGGATCCAAAATAAAATATAAATTTCGAAATTACAAAAATTGAGTTCTTTTGCATGAAACCAAAGTACATATCGAGAATAAAATATAAATATCCAACTTACTAAAATTTGAGTTCTTTTTGTAAAACAAAAGTAGGGATCCAAAATAAAATATCAATTTCGAAATTACAAAAAATTGAGTTCTTTTGCATAAAACCAATGTACATATCGAGAATAAAATATAAAAATCCAAATTACTAAAAATTGAGTTCTTTTTGTAAAACAAAAGTAGGGATCCAAAATAAAATATCAATTTCGAAATTACAAAAATTGTGTTCTTTTGCATAGAACAAAAGTACGTATCGAGAATAAAATATAAATTTCAACATTATGAAATATTGAGTTTCTTTTTGTAAAACAAAACTACGAATGAAAAATAATATATCAATTTCGAAATTATTAAAAATTGAATTCTTTTGTAAAACAAAAGTACTGGATCGAAAGTAAAATATAAAAATCTAAATTACTAAAAATTGAGTTATTTTTGTAAAACAAAAGTAGGGATCCAAAATAAAATATCAATTTCGAAATTACAGAAAATTGAGTTCTTTTGCATAAAACCAATGTACATATCGAGAATAAAATATAAAAATCCAAATTACTAAAAATTGAGTTCTTTTTGTAAAACAAAAGTAGGGATCCAAAATAAAATATCAATTTCGAAATTACAAAAAATTGTGTTCTTTTGCATAGAACAAAAGTACGTATCGAGAATAAAATATAAATTCCAAAATTATGAAATATTGAGTTTCTTTTTTGTAAAACAAAAGTACTGAATGAAAAATAATATATCAATTTCGAAATTATTAAAAATTGAATTCTTTTTGTAAAACAAAAGTACGGATCGAAAATAAAATATAAATATCCAAATTACTAAAAATTGAGTTATTTTTGTAAAACAAAAGTAGGGATCCAAAATAAAATATCAATTTCGAAATTACAAAAGTTGAGTTCTTTTGCATAGAACAAAAGTACATATCGAGAATAAAATATAAATTTCAAAATTATGAATTATTGAGTTTCTTTTTGTAAAATAAAACTACGAATGAAAAATAATATATCAATTTCGAAATTATTAAAAATTGAATTCTTTTTGTAAAACAAAAGTACGGATCGAAAATAAAATATAAATATCCAAATTACTATAAATTGAGTTCTCTTTGTAAAATAAAAGTACGGATCCAAAATAAAATATAAATTTTGAAATTACAAAAATTGAGTTCTTTTGCATAAAACCAAAGTACATATCGAGAATAAAATATAAATATCCAACTTACTAAAATTTGAGTTCTTTTGTAAAACAAAAGTAGGGATCCAAAATAAAATATCAATTTCGAAATTACAAAAAATTGAGTTCTTTGCATAAAACCAATGTACATATCGAGAATAAAATATAAAAATCCAAATTACTAAAAATTGAGTTCTTTTGTAAAACAAAAGTAGGGATCCAAAATAAAATATCAATTTCGAAATTACAAAAATTGTGTTCTTTTGCATAGAACAAAAGTACGTATCGAGAATAAAATATAAATTTCAAAATTATGAAATATTGAGTTTCTTTTTGCAAAACAAAACTACGAATGAAAAATAATATATCAATTTCGAAATTATTAAAATTGAATTCTTTTTGTAAAACAAAAGTACTGGATCGAAAATAAAATATAAATATCCAAATTACTAAAAATTGAGTTATTTTTGTAAAACAAAAGTAGGGATCCAAAATAAAATATCAATTTCGAAATTACAAAAGTTCAGTTCTTTTGCATAGAACAAAAGTACATATCGAGAATAAAATATAAATTTCAAAATTATGAATTATTGAGTTTCTTTTTGTAAAACAAAACTACGAATGAAAAATAATATATCAATTTCGAAATTATTAAAAATTGAATTCTTTTTGTAAAACAAAAGTACGGATCGAAAATAAAATATAAATATCCAAATTACTATAAATTGAGTTCTCTTGGTAAAACAAAAGAGGGATCCAAAATAAAATATAAATTTCAAAATTACAAAAATTTGAGTTCTTTTGCATAAAACCAATGTACATATCGAGAATAAAATATAAAAATCCAAATTACTAAAAGTTGAGTTCTTTTGTAAAACAAAAGTAGGGATCCAAAATAAAAATCAATTTCGAAATTACAAAAATTGTGTTCTTTTGCATAGAACAAAAGTACGTATCGAGAATAAAATATAAATTTCAAAATTATGAAATATTGAGTTTCTTTTTGCAAAACAAAACTACGAATGAAAAATAATATATCAATTTCGAAATTATTAAAAATTGAATTCTTTTTGTAAAACAAAAGTACGGATCGAAAATAAAATATAAATATCCAAATTACTAAAAATTGAGTTATTTTTGTAGAACAAAAGTAGGGATCCAAAATAAAATATCAATTTCGAAATTACAAAAAGTTCAGTTCTTTTGCATAGAACAAAAGTACATATCGAGAATAAAATATAAATTTCAAAATTATGAATTATTGAGTTTCTTTTTGTAAAACAAAACTACGAATGAAAAATAATATATCAATTTCGAAATTATTAAAAATTGAATTCTTTTGTAAAACAAAAGTACTGGATCGAAAATAAAATATAAATATCCAAATTACTATAAATTGAGTTCTCTTTGTAAAATAAAAGTACTGGATCCAAAATAAAATATAAATTTCGAAATTACAAAAAATTGAGTTCTTTTGCATGAAACCAAAGTACATATCGAGAATAAAATATAAATATCCAACTTACTAAAATTTGAGTTCTTTTGTAAAACAAAAGTAGGGATCCAAAATAAAATATCAATTTCGAAATTACAGAAAATTGAGTTCTTTTGCATAAAACCAATGTACATATCGAGAATAAAATATAAAAATCCAAATTACTAAAAATTGAGTTCTTTTGTAAAACAAAAGTAGGGATCCAAAATAAAATATCAATTTCGAAATTACAAAAATTGTGTTCTTTTGCATAGAACAAAAGTACGTGATCGAGAATAAAATATAAATTTCAAAATTATGAAATATTGAGTTTCTTTTTGTAAAACAAAACTACGAATGAAAAATAATATATCAATTTCGAAATTATTAAAATTGAATTCTTTTTGTAAAACAAAAGTACTGGATCGAAAGTAAAATATAAAAATCTAAATTACTAAAAATTGAGTTATTTTTGTAAAACAAAAGTAGGGATCCAAAATAAAATATCAATTTCGAAATTACAGAAAATTGAGTTCTTTTGCATAAAACCAATGTACATATCGAGAATAAAATATAAAAATCCAAATTACTAAAAATTGAGTTCTTTTGTAAAACAAAAGTAGGGATCCAAAATAAAATATCAATTTCGAAATTACAAAAAATTGTGTTCTTTTGCATAGAACAAAAGTACGTATCGAGAATAAAATATAAATTCCAAAATTATGAAATATTGAGTTTCTTTTTTGTAAAACAAAAGTACGAATGAAAAATAATATATCAATTTCGAAATTATTAAAAATTGAATTCTTTTTGTAAAAGAAAAGTACTGGATCGAAAATAAAATATAAATATCCAAATTACTAAAAATTGAGTTATTTTTGTAAAACAAAAGTAGGGATCCAAAATAAAATATCAATTTCGAAATTACAAAAGTTGAGTTCTTTTGCATAGAACAAAAGTACATATCGAGAATAAAATATAAATTTCAAAATTATGAATTATTGAGTTTCTTTTTTGTAAAACAAAACTACGAATGAAAAATAATATATCAATTTCGAAATTATTAAAAATTGAATTCTTTTTGTAAAACAAAAGTACGGATCGAAAATAAAATATAAATATCCAAATTACTATAAATTGAGTTCTCTTAGTAAAATAAAAGTACTGGATCCAAAATAAAATATAAATTTCGAAATTACAAAAATTGAGTTCTTTTGCATAAAACCAAAGTACATATCGAGAATAAAATATAAATATCCAACTTACTAAAATTTGAGTTCTTTTGTAAAACAAAAGTAGGGATCCAAAATAAAATATCAATTTCGAAATTACAAAAATTGAGTTCTTTTGCATAAAACCAATGTACATATCGAGAATAAAATATAAAAATCCAAATTACTAAAAATTGAGTTCTTTTTGTAAAACAAAAGTAGGGATCCAAAATAAAATATCAATTTCGAAATTACAAAATTGTGTTCTTTTGCATAGAACAAAAGTACGTATCGAGAATAAAATATAAATTTCAAAATTATGAAATATTGAGTTTCTTTTTGCAAAACAAAACTACGAATGAAAAATAATATATCAATTTCGAAATTATTAAAAATTGAATTCTTTTTGTAAAACAAAAGTACGGATCGAAAATAAAATATAAATATCCAAATTACTAAAAATTGAGTTATTTTTGTAAAACAAAAGTAGGGATCCAAAATAAAATATCAATTTCGAAATTACAGAAAATTGAGTTCTTTTGCATAAAACCAATGTACATATGGAGAATAAAATATAAAAATCCAAATTACTAAAAATTGAGTTCTTTTTGTAAAACAAAAGTAGGGATCCAAAATAAAATATCAATTTCGAAATTACAAAAATTGTGTTCTTTTGCATAGAACAAAAGTACGTATCGAGAATAAAATATAAATTTCAAAATTATGAAATATTGAGTTTCTTTTTGTAAAACAAAACTACGAATGAAAAATAATATATCAATTTCGAAATTATTAAAAATTGAATTCTTTTGTAAAACAAAAGTACGGATCGAAAATAAAATATAAATATCCAAATTACTATAAATTGAGTTCTCTTTGTAAAATAAAAGTACGGATCCAAAATAAAATATAAATTTCGAAATTACAAAAAATGAGTTCTTTTGCATAAAACCAAAGTACATATCGAGAATAAAATATAAATATCCAACTTACTAAAATTTGAGTTCTTTTGTAAAACAAAAGTAGGGATCCAAAATAAAATATCAATTTCGAAATTACAAAAAATTGAGTTCTTTTGCATAAAACCAATGTACATATCGAGAATAAAATATAAAAATCCAAATTACTAAAAATTGAGTTCTTTTGTAAAACAAAAGTAGGGATCCAAAATAAAATATCAATTTCGAAATTACAAAAATTGTGTTCTTTTGCATAGAACAAAAGTACGTATCGAGAATAAAATATAAATTTCAAAATTATGAAATATTGAGTTTCTTTTTGCAAAACAAAACTACGAATGAAAAATAATATATCAATTTCGAAATTATTAAAAATTGAATTCTTTTGTAAAACAAAAGTACGGATCGAAAATAAAATATAAATATCCAAATTACTAAAAATTGAGTTATTTTTGTAAAACAAAAGTAGGGATCCAAAATAAAATATCAATTTCGAAATTACAAAAGTTCGAGTTCTTTTGCATAGAACAAAAGTACATATCGAGAATAAAATATAAATTTCAAAATTATGAATTATTGAGTTTCTTTTTGTAAAACAAAACTACGAATGAAAAATAATATATCAATTTCGAAATTATTAAAAATTGAATTCTTTTGTAAAACAAAAGTACGGATCGAAAATAAAATATAAATATCCAAATTACTATAAATTGAGTTCTCTTTGTAAAATAAAAGTACGGATCCAAAATAAAATATAAATTTCGAAATTACAAAAATTGAGTTCTTTTGCATAAAACCAAAGTACATATCGAGAATAAAATATAAATATCCAACTTACTAAAATTTGAGTTCTTTTGTAAAACAAAAGTAGGGATCCAAAATAAAATATCAATTTCGAAATTACAAAAAATTGAGTTCTTTTGCATAAAACCAATGTACATATCGAGAATAAAATATAAAAATCCAAATTACTAAAAATTGAGTTCTTTTGTAAAACAAAAGTAGGGATCCAAAATAAAATATCAATTTTGAAATTACAAAAATTGTGTTCTTTTGCATAGAACAAAAGTACGTGATCGAGAATAAAATATAAATTTCAAAATTATGAAATATTGAGTTTCTTTTTGCAAAACAAAACTACGAATGAAAAATAATATATCAATTTCGAAATTATTAAAAATTGAATTCTTTTTGTAAAACAAAAGTACGGATCGAAAATAAAATATAAATATCCAAATTACTAAAAATTGAGTTATTTTTGTAAAACAAAAGTAGGGATCCAAAATAAAATATCAATTTCGAAATTACAAAAAGTTCAGTTCTTTTGCATAGAACAAAAGTACATATCGAGAATAAAATATAAATTTCAAAATTATGAATTATTGAGTTTCTTTTTTGTAAAACAAAACTACGAATGAAAAATAATATATCAATTTCGAAATTATTAAAAATTGAATTCTTTTTGTAAAACAAAAGTACGGATCGAAAGTAAAATATAAAAATCTAAATTACTAAAAATTGAGTTATTTTTGTAAAACAAAAGTAGGGATCCAAAATAAAATATCAATTTCGAAATTACAGAAAATTGAGTTCTTTTGCATAAAACCAATGTACATATGGAGAATAAAATGTAAAAATCCAAATTACTAAAAATTGAGTTCTTTTTGTAAAACAAAAGTAGGGATCCAAAATAAAATATCAATTTCGAAATTACAAAAAATTGTGTTCTTTTGCATAGAACAAAAGTACGTATCGAGAATAAAATATAAATTTCAAAATTATGAAATATTGAGTTTCTTTTTGTAAAACAAAACTACGAATGAAAAATAATATATCAATTTCGAAATTATTAAAAATTGAATTCTTTTTGTAAAACAAAAGTACAGATCGAAAATAAAATATAAATATCCAAATTACTAAAAATTGAGTTATTTTTGTAAAACAAAAGTAGGGATCCAAAATAAAATATCAATTTCGAAATTACAAAAGTTGAGTTCTTTTGCATAGAACAAAAGTACATATCGAGAATAAAATATAAATTTCAAAATTATGAATTATTGAGTTTCTTTTTGTAAAACAAAACTACGAATGAAAAATAATATATCAATTTCGAAATTATTAAAAATTGAATTCTTTTGTAAAACAAAAGTACTGGATCGAAAATAAAATATAAATATCCAAATTACTATAAATTGAGTTCTCTTTGTAAAATAAAAGTACGGATCCAAAATAAAATATAAATTTCGAAATTACAAAAATTGAGTTCTTTTGCATAAAACCAAAGTACATATCGAGAATAAAATATAAATATCCAACTTACTAAAATTTGAGTTCTTTTTGTAAAACAAAAGTAGGGATCCAAAATAAAATATAAATTTCGAAATTACAAAAAATTGAGTTCTTTTGCATAAAACCAATGTACATATCGAGAATAAAATATAAAAATCCAAATTACTAAAAATTGAGTTATTTTTGTAAAACAAAAGTAGGGATCCAAAATAAAATATCAATTTCAAAATTACAAAAAGTTGAGTTCTTTTCCATAGAACAAAAGTACATATCGAGAATAAAATATAAATTTCAAAATTATGAATTATTGAGTTTCTTTTTTGTAAAACAAAACTACGAATGAAAAATAATATATCAATTTCGAAATTATTAAAAATTGAATTCTTTTTGTAAAACAAAAGTACGGATCGAAAATAAAATATAAATATCCAAATTACTATAAATTGAGTTCTCTTTGTAAAATAAAAGTCCGGATCCAAAATAAAATATAAATTTCGAAATTACAAAAAATTGAGTTCTTTTGCATGAAACCAAAGTACATATCGAGAATAAAATATAAATATCCAACTTACTAAAATTTGAGTTCTTTTTGTAAAACAAAAGTAGGGATCCAAAATAAAATATCAATTTCGAAATTACAGAAAATTGAGTTCTTTTGCATAAAACCAATGTACATATCGAGAATAAAATATAAAAATCCAAATTACTAAAAATTGAGTTTTTTTGTAAAACAAAAGTAGGGATCCAAAATAAAATATCAATTTCGAAATTACAAAAAATTGTGTTCTTTTGCATAGAACAAAAGTACGTATCGAGAATAAAATATAAATTTCAAAATTATGAAATATTGAGTTTCTTTTTGTAAAACAAAACTACGAATGAAAAATAATATATCAATTTCGAAATTATTAAAAATTGAATTCTTTTTGTAAAACAAAAGTACGGATCGAAAGTAAAATATAAATATCCAAATTACTAAAAATTGAGTTCTTTTTGTAAAACAAAAGTAGGGATCCAAAATAAAATATCAATTTCGAAATTACAGAAAATTGAGTTCTTTTGCATAAAACCAAAGTACATATCGAGAATAAAATATAAATATCCAAATTACTAAAAATTGAGTTCTTTTTGTAAAACAAAAGTAGGGATCCAAAATAAAATATCAATTTCGAAATTACAAAAATTGTGTTCTTTTGCATAGAACAAAAGTACGTATCGAGAATAAAATATAAATTTCAAAATTATGAAATATTGAGTTTCTTTTTGTAAAACAAAACTACGAATGAAAAATAATATATCAATTTCGAAATTATTAAAAATTGAATTCTTTTTGTAAAACAAAAGTACGGATCGAAAATAAAATATAAATATCCAAATTACTATAAATTGAGTTCTCTTTGTAAAATAAAAGTACGGATCCAAAATAAAATATAAATTTCGAAATTACAAAAAATTGAGTTCTTTTGCATAAAACCAAAGTACATATCGAGAATAAAATATAAATATCCAACTTACTAAAATTTGAGTTCTTTTTGTAAAACAAAAGTAGGGATCCAAAATAAAATATCAATTTCGAAATTACAAAAATTGAGTTCTTTTGCATAAAACCAATGTACATATCGAGAATAAAATATAAAAATCCAAATTACTAAAAATTGAGTTCTTTTTGTAAAACAAAAGTAGGGATCCAAAATAAAATATCAATTTCGAAATTACAAAAAATTGTGTTCTTTTGCATAGAACAAAAGTACGTATCGAGAATAAAATATAAATTTCAAAATTATGAAATATTGAGTTTCTTTTTGCAAAACAAAACTACGAATGAAAAATAATATATCAATTTCGAAATTATTAAAAATTGAATTCTTTTGTAAAACAAAAGTACGGATCGAAAATAAAATATAAATATCCAAATTACTAAAAATTGAGTTATTTTTGTAAAACAAAAGTAGGGATCCAAAATAAAATATCAATTTCGAAATTACAAAAGTTCGAGTTCTTTTGCATAGAACAAAAGTACATATCGAGAATAAAATATAAATTTCAAAATTATGAATTATTGAGTTTCTTTTTGTAAAACAAAACTACGAATGAAAAATAATATATCAATTTCGAAATTATTAAAAATTGAATTCTTTTGTAAAACAAAAGTACGGATCGAAAATAAAATATAAATATCCAAATTACTATAAATTGAGTTCTCTTTGTAAAATAAAAGTACGGATCCAAAATAAAATATAAATTTCGAAATTACAAAAATTGAGTTCTTTTGCATAAAACCAAAGTACATATCGAGAATAAAATATAAATATCCAACTTACTAAAATTTGAGTTCTTTTTGTAAAACAAAAGTAGGGATCCAAAATAAAATATCAATTTCGAAATTACAAAAAATTGAGTTCTTTTGCATAAAACCAATGTACATATCGAGAATAAAATATAAAAATCCAAATTACTAAAAATTGAGTTCTTTTGTAAAACAAAAGTAGGGATCCAAAATAAAATATCAATTTCGAAATTACAAAAAATTGTGTTCTTTTGCATAGAACAAAAGTACGTATCGAGAATAAAATATAAATTTCAAAATTATGAAATATTGAGTTTCTTTTTGTAAAACAAAACTACGAATGAAAAATAATATATCAATTTCGAAATTATTAAAAATTGAATTCTTTTGTAAAACAAAAGTACGGATCGAAAATAAAATATAAATATCCAAATTACTAAAAATTGAGTTATTTTTGTAAAACAAAAGTAGGGATCCAAAATAAAATATCAATTTCGAAATTACAAAAGTTGAGTTCTTTTGCATAGAACAAAAGTACATATCGAGAATAAAATATAAATTTCAAAATTATGAATTATTGAGTTTCTTTTTGTAAAACAAAACTACGAATGAAAAATAATATATCAATTTCGAAATTATTAAAAATTGAATTCTTTTGTAAAACAAAAGTACTGGATCGAAAATAAAATATAAATATCCAAATTACTATAAATTGAGTTCTCTTTGTAAAATAAAAGTACGGATCCAAAATAAAATATAAATTTCGAAATTACAAAAAATTGAGTTCTTTTGCATAAAACCAAAGTACATATCGAGAATAAAATATAAATATCCAACTTACTAAAATTTGAGTTCTTTTGTAAAACAAAAGTAGGGATCCAAAATAAAATATCAATTTCGAAATTACAAAAAATTGAGTTCTTTTGCATAAAACCAATGTACATATCGAGAATAAAATATAAAAATCCAAATTACTAAAAATTGAGTTCTTTTTGTAAAACAAAAGTAGGGATCCAAAATAAAATATCAATTTCGAAATTACAAAAATTGTGTTCTTTTGCATAGAACAAAAGTACGTATCGAGAATAAAATATAAATTTCAAAATTATGAAATATTGAGTTTCTTTTTGTAAAACAAAACTACGAATGAAAAATAATATATCAATTTCGAAATTATTAAAAATTGAATTCTTTTTGTAAAACAAAAGTACGGATCGAAAATAAAATATAAATATCCAAATTACTAAAAATTGAGTTATTTTTGTAAAACAAAAGTAGGGATCCAAAATAAAATATCAATTTCGAAATTACAAAAAGTTGAGTTCTTTTGCATAGAACAAAAGTACATATCGAGAATAAAATATAAATTTCAAAATTATGAATTATTGAGTTTCTTTTTGTAAAACAAAACTACGAATGAAAAATAATATATCAATTTCGAAATTATTAAAAATTGAATTCTTTTGTAAAACAAAAGTACGGATCGAAAATAAAATATAAATATCCAAATTACTATAAATTGAGTTCTCTTTGTAAAATAAAAGTCCGGATCCAAAATAAAATATAAATTTCGAAATTACGAAAAATTGAGTTCTTTTGCATAAAACCAAAGTACATATCGAGAATAAAATATAAATATCCAACTTACTAAAATTTGAGTTCTTTTTGTAAAACAAAAGTAGGGATCCAAAATAAAATATCAATTTCGAAATTACAGAAAATTGAGTTCTTTTGCATAAAACCAATGTACATATCGAGAATAAAATATAAAAATCCAAATTACTAAAAATTGAGTTCTTTTTGTAAAACAAAAGTAGGGATCCAAAATAAAATATCAATTTCGAAATTACAAAAATTGTGTTCTTTTGCATAGAACAAAAGTACGTATCGAGAATAAAATATAAATTTCAAAATTATGAAATATTGAGTTTCTTTTTGTAAAACAAAACTACGAATGAAAAATAATATATCAATTTCGAAATTATTAAAAATTGAATTCTTTTTGTAAAACAAAAGTACTGGATCGAAAGTAAAATATAAAAATCTAAATTACTAAAAATTGAGTTATTTTTGTAAAACAAAAGTAGGGATCCAAAATAAAATATCAATTTCGAAATTACAGAAAATTGAGTTCTTTTGCATAAAACCAATGTACATATGGAGAATAAAATATAAATATCCAAATTACTAAAAATTGAGTTCTTTTTGTAAAACAAAAGTAGGGATCCAAAATAAAATATCAATTTCGAAATTACAAAAATTGTGTTCTTTTGCATAGAACAAAAGTACGTATCGAGAATAAAATATAAATTTCAAAATTATGAAATATTGAGTTTCTTTTTGTAAAACAAAACTACGAATGAAAAATAATATATCAATTTCGAAATTATTAAAAATTGAATTCTTTTTGTAAAACAAAAGTACGGATCGAAAATAAAATATAAATATCCAAATTACTAAAAATTGAGTTATTTTTGTAAAACAAAAGTAGGGATCCAAAATAAAATATCAATTTCGAAATTACAAAAGTTGAGTTCTTTTGCATAGAACAAAAGTACATATCGAGAATAAAATATAAATTTCAAAATTATGAATTATTGAGTTTCTTTTTGTAAAACAAAACTACGAATGAAAAATAATATATCAATTTCGAAATTATTAAAAATTGAATTCTTTTTGTAAAACAAAAGTACGGATCGAAAATAAAATATAAATATCCAAATTACTATAAATTGAGTTCTCTTTGTAAAATAAAAGTACGGATCCAAAATAAAATATAAATTTCGAAATTACAAAAAATTGAGTTCTTTTGCATAAAACCAAAGTACATATCGAGAATAAAATATAAATATCCAACTTACTAAAATTTGAGTTCTTTTTGTAAAACAAAAGTAGGGATCCAAAATAAAATATCAATTTCGAAATTACAAAAAATTGAGTTCTTTTGCATAAAACCAATGTACATATCGAGAATAAAATATAAAAATCCAAATTACTAAAAATTGAGTTCTTTTGTAAAACAAAAGTAGGGATCCAAAATAAAATATCAATTTCGAAATTACAAAAAATTGTGTTCTTTTGCATAGAACAAAAGTACGTATCGAGAATAAAATATAAATTTCAAAATTATGAAATATTGAGTTTCTTTTTGTAAAACAAAACTACGAATGAAAAATAATATATCAATTTCGAAATTATTAAAAATTGAATTCTTTTTGTAAAACAAAAGTACGGATCGAAAATAAAATATAAATATCCAAATTACTAAAAATTGAGTTATTTTTGTAAAACAAAAGTAGGGATCCAAAATAAAATATCAATTTCGAAATTACAAAAGTTGAGTTCTTTTGCATAGAACAAAAGTACATATCGAGAATAAAATATAAATTTCAAAATTATGAATTATTGAGTTTCTTTTTGTAAAACAAAACTACGAATGAAAAATAATATATCAATTTCGAAATTATTAAAAATTGAATTCTTTTGTAAAACAAAAGTACGGATCGAAAATAAAATATAAATATCCAAATTACTATAAATTGAGTTCTCTTTGTAAAATAAAAGTACGGATCCAAAATAAAATATAAATTTCGAAATTACAAAAAATTGAGTTCTTTTGCATAAAACCAAAGTACATATCGAGAATAAAATATAAATATCCAACTTACTAAAATTTGAGTTCTTTTGTAAAACAAAAGTAGGGATCCAAAATAAAATATCAATTTCGAAATTACAGAAAATTGAGTTCTTTTGCATAAAACCAATGTACATATCGAGAATAAAATATAAAAATCCAAATTACTAAAAATTGAGTTCTTTTTGTAAAACAAAAGTAGGGATCCAAAATAAAATATCAATTTCGAAATTACAAAAAATTGTGTTCTTTTGCATAGAACAAAAGTACGTATCGAGAATAAAATATAAATTTCAAAATTATGAAATATTGAGTTTCTTTTTGTAAAACAAAACTACGAATGAAAAATAATATATCAATTTCGAAATTATTAAAAATTGAATTCTTTTTGTAAAACAAAAGTACTGGATCGAAAATAAAATATAAATATCCAAATTACTAAAAATTGAGTTATTTTTGTAAAACAAAAGTAGGGATCCAAAATAAAATATCAATTTCGAAATTACAAAAAGTTGAGTTCTTTTGCATAGAACAAAAGTACATATCGAGAATAAAATATAAATTTCAAAATTATGAATTATTGAGTTTCTTTTTGTAAAACAAAACTACGAATGAAAAATAATATATCAATTTCGAAATTATTAAAAATTGAATTCTTTTTGTAAAACAAAAGTACGGATCGAAAATAAAATATAAATATCCAAATTACTATAAATTGAGTTCTCTTTGTAAAATAAAAGTACGGATCCAAAATAAAATATAAATTTCGAAATTACAAAAAATTGAGTTCTTTTGCATAAAACCAAAGTACATATCGAGAATAAAATATAAATATCCAACTTACTAAAATTTGAGTTCTTTTTGTAAAACAAAAGTAGGGATCCAAAATAAAATATCAATTTCGAAATTACAGAAAATTGAGTTCTTTTGCATAAAACCAATGTACATATCGAGAATAAAATATAAAAATCCAAATTACTAAAAATTGAGTTCTTTTTGTAAAACAAAAGTAGGGATCCAAAATAAAATATCAATTTCGAAATTACAAAAAATTGTGTTCTTTTGCATAGAACAAAAGTACGTATCGAGAATAAAATATAAATTTCAAAATTATGAAATATTGAGTTTCTTTTTGTAAAACAAAACTACGAATGAAAAATAATATATCAATTTCGAAATTATTAAAAATTGAATTCTTTTTGTAAAACAAAAGTACGGATCGAAAGTAAAATATAAAAATCTAAATTACTAAAAATTGAGTTATTTTTGTAAAACAAAAGTAGGGATCCAAAATAAAATATCAACTTCGAAATTACAAAAAATTGAGTTCTTTTGCATAAAACCAATGTACATATGGAGAATAAAATATAAAAATCCAAATTACTAAAAATTGAGTTCTTTTTGTAAAACAAAAGTAGGGATCCAAAATAAAATATCAATTTCGAAATTACAAAAAGTTGAGTTCTTTTGCATAGAAGAAAAGTACATATCGAGAATAAAATATAAATTTCAAAATTATGAAACATTGAGTTTCTTTTTGTAAAACAAAACTACGAATGAAAAATAATATATCAATTTCGAAATTATTAAAAATTGAATTCTTTTTGTAAAACAAAAGTACGGATCGAAAATAAAATATAAATATCCAAATTACTAAAAATTGAGTTATTTTTGTAAAATAAAAGTAGGGATCCAAAATAAAATATCAATTTCGAAATTACAAAAGTTGAGTTCTTTTGCATAGAACAAAAGTACATATCGAGAATAAAATATAAATTTCAAAATTATGAATTATTGAGTTTCTTTTTGTAAAACAAAACTACGAATGAAAAATAATATATCAATTTCGAAATTATTAAAAATTGAATTCTTTTTGTAAAACAAAAGTACGGATCGAAAATAAAATATAAATATCCAAATTACTATAAATTGAGTTCTCTTTGTAAAATAAAAGTACGGATCCAAAATAAAATATAAATTTCGAAATTACAAAAAATTGAGTTCTTTTGCATAAAACCAAAGTACATATCGAGAATAAAATATAAATATCCAACTTACTAAAATTTGAGTTCTTTTTGTAAAACAAAAGTAGGGATCCAAAATAAAATATCAATTTCGAAATTACAAAAAATTGAGTTCTTTTGCATAAAACCAATGTACATATCGAGAATAAAATATAAAAATCCAAATTACTAAAAATTGAGTTCTTTTGTAAAACAAAAGTAGGGATCCAAAATAAAATATCAATTTCGAAATTACAAAAAATTGTGTTCTTTTGCATAGAACAAAAGTACGTATCGAGAATAAAATATAAATTTCAAAATTATGAAATATTGAGTTTCTTTTTGTAAAACAAAACTACGAATGAAAAATAATATATCAATTTCGAAATTATTAAAAATTGAATTCTTTTTGTAAAACAAAAGTACTGGATCGAAAATAAAATATAAATATCCAAATTACTAAAAATTGAGTTATTTTTGTAAAACAAAAGTAGGGATCCAAAATAAAATATCAATTTCGAAATTACAAAAGTTGAGTTCTTTTGCATAGAACAAAAGTACATATCGAGAATAAAATATAAATTTCAAAATTATGAATTGTTGAGTTTCTTTTTGTAAAACAAAACTACGAATGAAAAATAATATATCAATTTCGAAATTATTAAAAATTGAATTCTTTTTGTAAAACAAAAGTACGGATCGAAAATAAAATATAAATATCCAAATTACTATAAATTGAGTTCTCTTTGTAAAATAAAAGTACGGATCCAAAATAAAATATAAATTTCGAAATTACAAAAAATTGAGTTCTTTTGCATAAAACCAAAGTACATATCGAGAATAAAATATAAATATCCAACTTACTAAAATTTGAGTTCTTTTTGTAAAACAAAAGTAGGGATCCAAAATAAAATATCAATTTCGAAATTACAGAAAATTGAGTTCTTTTGCATAAAACCAATGTACATATCGAGAATAAAATATAAAAATCCAAATTACTAAAAATTGAGTTCTTTTGTAAAACAAAAGTAGGGATCCAAAATAAAATATCAATTTCGAAATTACAAAAAATTGTGTTCTTTTGCATAGAACAAAAGTACGTATCGAGAATAAAATATAAATTTCAAAATTATGAAATATTGAGTTTCTTTTTGTAAAACAAAACTACGAATGAAAAATAATATATCAATTTCGAAATTATTAAAAATTGAATTCTTTTTGTAAAACAAAAGTACGGATCGAAAGTAAAATATAAAAATCTAAATTACTAAAAATTGAGTTATTTTTGTAAAACAAAAGTAGGGATCCAAAATAAAATATCAACTTCGAAATTACAAAAAATTGAGTTCTTTTGCATAAAACCAATGTACATATGGAGAATAAAATATAAAAATCCAAATTACTAAAAATTGAGTTCTTTTTGTAAAACAAAAGTAGGGATCCAAAATAAAATATCAATTTCGAAATTACAAAAAATTGTGTTCTTTTGCATAGAACAAAAGTACGTATCGAGAATAAAATATAAATTTCAAAATTATGAAACATTGAGTTTCTTTTTTGTAAAACAAAACTACGAATGAAAAATAATATATCAATTTCGAAATTATTAAAAATTGAATTCTTTTTGTAAAACAAAAGTACGGATCGAAAATAAAATATAAATATCCAAATTACTAAAAATTGAGTTATTTTTGTAAAATAAAAGTAGGGATCCAAAATAAAATATCAATTTCGAAATTACAAAAAGTTGAGTTCTTTTGCATAGAACAAAAGTACATATCGAGAATAAAATATAAATTTCAAAATTATGAATTATTGAGTTTCTTTTTTGTAAAACAAAACTACGAATGAAAAATAATATATCAATTTCGAAATTATTAAAAATTGAATTCTTTTTGTAAAACAAAAGTACGGATCGAAAATAAAATATAAATATCCAAATTACTATAAATTGAGTTCTCTTTGTAAAATAAAAGTACGGATCCAAAATAAAATATAAATTTCGAAATTACAAAAAATTGAGTTCTTTTGCATAAAACCAAAGTACATATCGAGAATAAAATATAAATATCCAACTTACTAAAATTTGAGTTCTTTTTGTAAAACAAAAGTAGGGATCCAAAATAAAATATCAATTTCGAAATTACAAAAAATTGAGTTCTTTTGCATAAAACCAATGTACATATCGAGAATAAAATATAAAAATCCAAATTACTAAAAATTGAGTTCTTTTGTAAAACAAAAGTAGGGATCCAAAATAAAATATCAATTTCGAAATTACAAAAAATTGTGTTCTTTTGCATAGAACAAAAGTACGTATCGAGAATAAAATATAAATTTCAAAATTATGAAATATTGAGTTTCTTTTTGTAAAACAAAACTACGAATGAAAAATAATATATCAATTTCGAAATTATTAAAAATTGAATTCTTTTTGTAAAACAAAAGTACGGATCGAAAATAAAATATAAATATCCAAATTACTAAAAATTGAGTTATTTTTGTAAAACAAAAGTAGGGATCCAAAATAAAATATCAATTTCGAAATTACAAAAAGTTGAGTTCTTTTGCATAGAACAAAAGTACATATCGAGAATAAAATATAAATTTCAAAATTATGAATTGTTGAGTTTCTTTTTGTAAAACAAAACTACGAATGAAAAATAATATATCAATTTCGAAATTATTAAAAATTGAATTCTTTTGTAAAACAAAAGTACGGATCGAAAATAAAATATAAATATCCAAATTACTATAAATTGAGTTCTCTTTGTAAAATAAAAGTACGGATCCAAAATAAAATATAAATTTCGAAATTACAAAAAATTGAGTTCTTTTGCATAAAACCAAAGTACATATCGAGAATAAAATATAAATATCCAACTTACTAAAATTTGAGTTCTTTTTGTAAAACAAAAGTAGGGATCCAAAATAAAATATCAATTTCGAAATTACAGAAAATTGAGTTCTTTTGCATAAAACCAATGTACATATCGAGAATAAAATATAAAAATCCAAATTACTAAAAATTGAGTTCTTTTTGTAAAACAAAAGTAGGGATCCAAAATAAAATATCAATTTCGAAATTACAAAAAATTGTGTTCTTTTGCATAGAACAAAAGTACGTATCGAGAATAAAATATAAATTTCAAAATTATGAAATATTGAGTTTCTTTTTGTAAAACAAAACTACGAATGAAAAATAATATATCAATTTCGAAATTATTAAAAATTGAATTCTTTTGTAAAACAAAAGTACGGATCGAAAGTAAAATATAAAAATCTAAATTACTAAAAATTGAGTTATTTTTGTAAAACAAAAGTAGGGATCCAAAATAAAATATAAATTTCGAAATTACAAAAAATTGAGTTCTTTTGCATAAAACCAATGTACATATGGAGAATAAAATATAAAAATCCAAATTACTAAAAATTGAGTTCTTTTTGTAAAACAAAAGTAGGGATCCAAAATAAAATATCAATTTCGAAATTACAAAAAATTGAGTTCTTTTGCATAGAACAAAAGTACGTATCGAGAATAAAATATAAATTTCAAAATTATGAAATATTGAGTTTCTTTTTTGTAAAACAAAACTACGAATGAAAAATAATATATCAATTTCGAAATTATTAAAAATTGAATTCTTTTTGTAAAACAAAAGTACGGATCGAAAATAAAATATAAATATCCAAATTACTAAAAATTGAGTTATTTTTGTAAAATAAAAGTAGGGATCCAAAATAAAATATCAATTTCGAAATTACAAAAGTTGAGTTCTTTTGCATAGAACAAAAGTACATATCGAGAATAAAATATAAATTTCAAAATTATGAATTATTGAGTTTCTTTTTGTAAAACAAAACTACGAATGAAAAATAATATATCAATTTCGAAATTATTAAAAATTGAATTCTTTTTGTAAAACAAAAGTACGGATCGAAAATAAAATATAAATATCCAAATTACTATAAATTGAGTTCTCTTTGTAAAATAAAAGTACGGATCCAAAATAAAATATAAATTTCGAAATTACAAAAAATTGAGTTCTTTTGCATAAAACCAAAGTACATATCGAGAATAAAATATAAATATCCAACTTACTAAAATTTGAGTTCTTTTGTAAAACAAAAGTAGGGATCCAAAATAAAATATCAATTTCGAAATTACAGAAAATTGAGTTCTTTTGCATAAAACCAATGTACATATCGAGAATAAAATATAAAAATCCAAATTACTAAAAATTGAGTTCTTTTGTAAAACAAAAGTAGGGATCCAAAATAAAATATCAATTTCGAAATTACAAAAAATTGAGTTCTTTTGCATAAAACCAATGTACATATCGAGAATAAAATATAAAAATCCAAATTACTAAAAATTGAGTTCTTTTTGTAAAACAAAAGTAGGGATCCAAAATAAAATATCAATTTCGAAATTACAAAAATTGAGTTCTTTTGCATAGAACAAAAGTACGTATCGAGAATAAAATATAAATTTCAAAATTATGAAATATTGAGTTTCTTTTTGTAAAACAAAACTACGAATGAAAAATAATATATCAATTTCGAAATTATTAAAAATTGAATTCTTTTTGTAAAACAAAAGTACGGATCGAAAATAAAATATAAATATCCAAATTACTAAAAATTGAGTTATTTTTGTAAAACAAAAGTAGGGATCCAAAATAAAATATCAATTTCGAAATTACAAAAAGTTGAGTTCTTTTGCATAGAACAAAAGTACATATCGAGAATAAAATATAAATTTCAAAATTATGAATTATTGAGTTTCTTTTTGTAAAACAAAACTACGAATGAAAAATAATATATCAATTTCGAAATTATTAAAAATTGAATTCTTTTTGTAAAACAAAAGTACGGATCGAAAATAAAATATAAATATCCAAATTACTATAAATTGAGTTCTCTTTGTAAAATAAAAGTACGGATCCAAAATAAAATATAAATTTCGAAATTACAAAAAATTGAGTTCTTTTGCATAAAACCAAAGTACATATCGAGAATAAAATATAAATATCCAACTTACTAAAATTTGAGTTCTTTTTGTAAAACAAAAGTAGGGATCCAAAATAAAATATCAATTTCGAAATTACAGAAAATTGAGTTCTTTTGCATAAAACCAATGTACATATCGAGAATAAAATATAAAAATCCAAATTACTAAAAATTGAGTTCTTTTTGTAAAACAAAAGTAGGGATCCAAAATAAAATATCAATTTCGAAATTACAAAAAATTGTGTTCTTTTGCATAGAACAAAAGTACGTATCGAGAATAAAATATAAATTTCAAAATTATGAAATATTGAGTTTCTTTTTGTAAAACAAAACTACGAATGAAAAATAATATATCAATTTCGAAATTATTAAAAATTGAATTCTTTTTGTAAAACAAAAGTACGGATCGAAAGTAAAATATAAAAATCTAAATTACTAAAAATTGAGTTATTTTTGTAAAACAAAAGTAGGGATCCAAAATAAAATATCAATTTCGAAATTACAAAAAATTGAGTTCTTTTGCATAAAACCAATGTACATAT